>JANFOE010001325.1:2500-245552 GCA_025667525.1 Glebionis coronaria
TCATTGTTCAGCTGTCAATTGTGCTTAGACAGCTAAGCAATCTGCTTTACTATTTTGAGGGTGTAAATATGATTTTAAAACATATAGCATCACAATGATAATGTAACTTTATAATAAGCACTACACTTCAGTGGGCGTAAATTTGTTTGGATGCATAATCCCAAAACGCCCTTGAAAATAGCAGATAATAAAGAATTTGATTAACAAAAATTCTACATGGTTTAAATGAATTTTGTATTTGTTTGTTGTGGTTTATTCATTAATAAAGCGGCGCCTTAATTTAATTTAAAGCACCATTTATCCGTCCATTTTCGAGTTTAATATGGTACCATATATGTTTATGCAATACTTTAGTAAAATATTATCTTACGTTAATTTCTCTATCTTTAACTCTATTATCGAACCTACTTACAAGGTTTCAAAGTAACTATTTTTCAAAGCTTTATGACAGAATTTTAAAGGCCATCTTGATAATTTGTTGATTACCCTTAATAAGTGCAATTTTACTTCACATAATACCATGGTGCACAAGAACTTGCGGACTCATTTCCTGCTGATGCCGGACGTGACACTTGAAGCGCCAAGGGCACTTAATCTTTCACATGACCTGATGGGCACGTTTGATCTTCACTATAAGGCGGGATCTCAATACCCTTAAGAGGTGATCCAAAGGAGGACAGCTTGAACCACTGCCGAAAAGAAGATATATGCAGATCAATTTATAAGTCGGTACTACATATACGTGTAGACAACTTGAAAAATTTACTCCTGTATTATGGTATCTAATGGTCCTTATAATACATTCACACTATGGGCGCAGGTACACCCAACAAAAGACGGCCTGTTTTAAATGGAAGGGGTGACTCGCATCGACCACCAATAGAACTCAATTTCTTTGATGGAGTATAGTAAGCTGACCAAGCCTCTGATCCTGAATCAGACACACACTCACACAATCTTCTACTGCCCCAGCTGTAACGCAGTTAAGAATCGATCTAAACCAAAACACTTGGTATAACCGATGAATCTCAAGGTATACGATAATATTCTTATTCTATTTCATGTCTCTGAAAAAGTTCTAAAATTTTACAACATGCCTTTTTTCTTAATATTGTTGTAGTAAAAAGTTATCAGAATTAGTGGTCCAAAGGTAAAGAAAGTTGGCTTGCTTTGCAGATGGCATGGTTAAAGGTGTTCTAATAAAATCCAATGATGATCAGAAATAGAACATTCAGATTATGATTCAATAACTGAAAATGGAACCGAATGTAGCAATGTATATATGTTTGTTTGAACTTACAAAAGAGCTACACGAAGGCATGTCTCTTAATTTCTACCATACAAATTATAATAACCTACTTTAAGAATGAGCTCAAGTGGACAATCTTCTTAACTTGTTGGTCAGTTAATGTTGTTTTTTCTTTGATGCGATTTGGTAACCATTTATTTATGATTTTTTAACCTTGCCACACTGTTCCACATGTTAGAGAGTTTTTCAAAGCGGCACAAAGCATCTGCGGTTCAGCAGAGTGAACCTTTATCACAGCAGCCTGCGGAAGACTCTTTGGAAACTACTCTATTGAAGGATCAGGTACATGTTACGACATCTGTATTTGTAACATTAATCCCACTGATATGAATTTTTGTTAACCTTTGTTGTAGTGATAGCTGATCCACATGGTGGAGTATTCATCTCTGATCCAAATAAACCAGCACATTGAGATTGATTGAGAAACTTACAGTGTTTGACTTCACGCACAGGACTAAGAAAACTTCAATGTAATTTGTTGTTGCATCTAAAACCCTTTAATAAAAATTTGCTTTGGAAACTTACAAAAGTTCTTTACACAGTGTTCTTAATGTGTCCATAAGAATATGTTATAGTCTTGATGATATTGAAATGATAAGCTGAAACTGTGCACACGTTTTCTTTATGGTTTCAGGTTGATTAACAAAAACCGGTGTTGTAGGTATTACGAGTTTCAGATGCAACGCGGGTCGATTGGATGATATGTTGGTGCTACTTTTGGCTATGCAAAAGCTGTAACCGATAAGCGTGTGATTTCTTGAATGGATTATTTTTTTAGTGGAATGTCACTGAAGGGAATATGAATAATGTTTAAAACCGTAGGAAAATTAAGACAATTGCCAATCGTAGAACATGGGCAGGATATGGCATGGGTAGGTTATGGCTTTGGTTTGCCAGAAAAAGGAAAGCCATAGCCCTTATGGATTTGGTACCTGAAAAAGGAAAGTCATAGCATTTGCAGTCCGAGGGTGGTGAGAAGCATTAGGGGTTACCATATATGATACCTTGGTTTTTGTTTTGCATATTGTATCATCTTATTTTTTTCCTTCCAGATCAATTACTTCCCTTCAAGATATGATCCTTGCCGTCATGCTGAGCAGTACCCTACTCATCCTGTTAGGTTGTCTGGAAAGTACGATAAGGTCAGATTACCTTTTATCTTATAGATTTAAGAATGTGACGTAGAGATGTGAAACGATATATCAATGTAGTATCTTGTACTTAAATAGTCAGTCAACCAAGTCGTGTGCGTACGAGATTCAGAAAAATTTATTGCGTAGGCAAGTGTAGAAACTATAATTCTTTAATCTGTATGGAGTATTGGACTGAAGGTGTGCGTTTGTTTTGAGCTGGCTCGGTTTGATTATTTTATGTGTAGCTTTATTAATGATGTTGGCTTTCATGAACTTTTTTTTAAAAATGGAAATTTTTACAACTCACACCAATTATCTCACAATTTCAATCTCACATGTCTCTACTGAGACTTAAACCCACAACCTTGAGGTTAGAGGGCCACTCACATGTCTTCATGATATTTGATTGCATCAGGTTAAATATCACCTGAAAAAGAATGAATAAACAATATTTGCACATGGTTGATGCAACCAATATGTCTTTTTTAATGCTATAAAATTGGGAGGGCATTTAGAATGTTTGAATCCTCTGCTTATGTTGCACTTTCATAGCATTACATTGCAGCATGACAAATAGCAACACTTTATTCACTATCAGGTAAGGAACTAAACCTACAAGTTTATTAAAATCTTGTGAAGCTTTAAAGTTGTTATTTGAAATCCGAAAGACAACTCATTTCTTATCAAACTGACATGCTTATCCGGTTTCCTTATATGCCATATTTATATGTATTGATCCCGTTTCCTGAAAGTTAAAAGAAATGTGTTCCTGTCCTTGCAAGAGCTTAATACTGAAAGGCCACCTATTCCCACAAGGGTGGCATTTTTGTAGTAGTCGTATGTTCCCATGACTGACCTAAGAAAATGGGAAATTCACATATGAAGAACAGGCTTCCTTGTATTTTTAATCTATAGATATAACAATTATTGATAAATATCAAACACCGAACTATTCATGATTGTTTTAGGTTTAAGAGAAGACAAATGGACAAGTACATCTGTTAGCGTTGTGTATGTGTTCTATCTGGAAACTAAAAATTACTATGTTTTTTGACTAAATTTTTACTAGGTGCTGGTCTCATGTTTTTTTATTGTACCTATTATTGGCTTCGACCATTTGTGCCATTCAAAACTGTCAATCCTTTTACAAATATCGAATTTGTTTTTAATTTACATTCAGTATGCACGATGGTGGCGAGTAGATGATCGTGCATGTTATATGTCTTCTCTGTAAGTCGGAAATTCCCACTGCTCTATATATATCTATACCTCTAGGATACTTTAACGAGTTGGGATAATAAATGATTTTGCTGGCTTTCTATATATTAAATGTTTAAGATCGATGATGCTCTTTGATTAATACTAATATGGTTAATTTTTACTTTCTGTCAGGTTGCAAGTGTTTTAAATATATTAGATGAAGAACTTACTCAGGAGGTGGGAAATTACATCTTAAGGTTCGTTATACTCTTAACTCACTATCTCTTTATATTATTGTATTTAGCAAGGAGGAGCTAATTTATTTACGTTATAACATTTAACCTATTTTCATATGTATCCGATTATTGTATACTTTTGATCCTACTTTTAGGCTCAAATAGTGAATACATGTTAAGAATTTGGCATGGGATTTATCAACCTTTGTACATAAGTGGAGCAAATATTAATTTACATCTGATGTGCTTATGATGGGAAACTTATTTACTGAATAGCCAGACATCATATATTTCTTGATTATCTTTCGAGTATTGTAGTAGAGAAGGAAAACCTTTCATTGAAGATTATCACCTTGCTTAAACACCAAAAGTATGATTTGGGAGGTCTATTAATGCCATTTCAACTCAAGGTTGGTCAACTACAAAATCAATATGCTTGATTAATATGGATGGCGGCTCTCACTTGGTTAGCCGTCACACCAGCACTTTATTGTTCTGATTCGATAATCTATTGTTCAGGTTCAAGAACAGGTTTGTGGGAGTGTAATAGGTTGCACATCAACGATAAAGGTTTTAGAAATTATTTAGCCTCTTTAGAGTGTGTAGGTTATCTGGTTTTAGTTCAGTTCAATTTTACTATTTGTTTAGCTAAGGTTCCTGTTTATTAGGTTTTTGGTTCTGTGGGATCATTTTTTATCTTCAGTTTATATGGTTTCTGTCTTTGGCATGGTTTCAGTATATATTAAGAATTTTATCATAAGGTTTGGTTGTAATTCATTTAATACTAATGGTTACTCAGTGATGGCTTTTTATTTAGTTGGTATTAGTTCAATTTGGATCTAAGCTTCTTTGAGCTGTATGATTTCTGTTTGCATATGTTCAGCTCTAACTAATTATTCATGTTCAGGTTATTAAGTTATTGTATATATCAAGAATTTTAACTTAAGGTTTCGTATTAGTATGGTATTATAGTATTAGTAAACCTAGGGTAATCCTGGAGCTTTGCTTAAAGGTTTAATTGTGATTATGAGGTTGAGTATGCTGATGGTGGTTCATCTCTTGGTGCTTTTATTAATGATGTATCACTTCCACTTGAATGCCTTCAAACCCTCTTTAGTGAACCGAAATCATCGCTTGGTAGCTACATGCAATAAATATTTTAGAGAGTTTTACTTAATAGAAAGAGTTAAAGTTTAGCTTTAATATAGACACTGATTACCACCTTGGGTAACGAACCACCCCCACTGCGAGAGCTGATTACAACCTTGAGTAAGGCACCACCCGCATTAGGCGGCCTGATTACCACTTTGGGTAAGGCACCTTGAGTAAGGCACCACACCTATTGCGAGGGTTGATTACCCCATTGCGATGGCTGGTTACCATCTTTGCTATAGTTTTACCCATGTTACTTGCTAGGGATATAAATCAGCTCATAAATGAGCATATGTTTTCAACGACGTCTAGACTCTGTCTATTTTGTGCAGCTCTGTTCGGCTCACTCCACTTGTATCAATGAAAACAAGTCATGTTACTCCACTTATATCTATCAAAACAAGTCAGTCATATATGTTCTCATTAAGAGTCAAGCATCGTAGTTTTTAGATGTTGTAGGTTACCATAATTAAGAACAGCTTATCTGATGTAATTTGCAAGGTGAGGGTACATAAACGCTACAAAACTCTTGCTGCCACAACGTTTGTCGCCTACCTTGCTTCATATAAACATGTGTATCATAAGCATGCACATGCATAGAGGTTTTTATAAATGCATCGTTGCACAGATTATGGAAATCCCATTATTCGATTATTATCACTAACAGAATGAGTAGAACCTATAATTTCAACAACCTAACCCTCTCAATATAGAGGGAAATGTGAGGTTGATTCTGATACAAAGAAATTTTTTTATAGTGGCAAGATAGTAGGCGCCCAACACATTTCAGCGGCTACTAATCCATTCTTGAGAATTTCACTACAACTTTTATTTAGATAGTTGAGGCGTTAGGTTTGAAATTTACCACATAAACATTTTCGGGTGGTAAAGACAATGATTTGAAATCAGCCACATGTACCTGCAGGCCGCATATAAATGATTTGTATAGCATAAACAATCATCTGATTACCTTTAGTTAAAGTTATAAAAGATATCCATATGTCTTGATTAGTAAATGCATATGTTAATTACTGTTATTATCATGTTCGAGTAGGGATGAGCATCTCGACCTGAATCCCGAATTCGAATCCATGGACGGAGCTAGGGGTTCATGCGGGTGGTGGATTTTTTATGTGTAGTGTTAATTTGTGAAGAAACATCAATTTTTTCAAAATGCATCTTGAATGCACCCAGTCAATCGGAACGTGTTTCTACCCTTCGTTTTAATTCATTTTTTACATATGTTATATTACAATTCAAAAAATTTGTGCACCCGGTCATATTTCGTCCTGGCTTCATCCCTGTTCGAACTCGAACCGTTCCCGGAACCATACCGATTCGCGGTACCCGAATCCCGTTCGATACGGTACCAGGACTATGAAATAAGGAGAAAAAAATTCGGGACGACTAATTTGGGACGGGAGCGGTACGAACTAGGGAAATTCCCGAAAAAAACAAAAAAATCTCGATTTCCCGGTACCGGTACCGATACCCGTACCGGTACCGATACCCAAATCCCGTTTGGTACGATATCAGTACATAACTTTTTAGATCGAGAAAAAATCGAGAGTACTAAACCGGAACAGGTTCAGGACATAATTGGTACCGAGCTCATCCTTATGTTCGAGCATTCTCACCTAGATTAATTTCATAAATAATCAAAAGAATGTAAAAAAAAATAACATAAATAGTGTTGATGTATCAGTTTTTTAATAATATAAGAACAAAAAAATCGGCCTACACTGACCATGATACGTATTAGTATTTTAATGTAAAGATTTTTGTATGATGACAATTTGGGAAAGATGATAATAAGCCCACTTTTTTACCTTAGGAGTTTATCACGTCAGCGTTGGCTATATACCTTTGGTAAACATTTATAATCTCAGTTGCCTTGGTTTAAAGTTAAAAAAAATGTGAAAGAGTTTCTATATACATAAATTGTGTTGGTCTTGGTGGCTTTGACACACACTATCGGGTTCTTTCATAAAAAAACTAAAAAAAAACTAACATTATATAAAATAAAGAGTACGTCGCACAAATTGTTCATGTGATTCATTGGGCTTAATGAAAATCGTTCGAGCAAACAAAAAGTAATGGATCCTCTCCGTATGATTTTGACTCGTAATGGGTTTAGTCCACCCGTCTTACAATTGTTAGTTTTTCATTATATAGTGTGACATGGCATAAAATAAGAGGCATTATTGTCCTTTTATGACCAAATAAACTACAGGGACGATTTTCGTTACTTTTAAAAATAACTTTAGAAGTTTTAAATTTTGAGGTTTTTTATGCGTTTTTATAGAAAATATTTTTTTTACGTTTATTCATCGTAAATTTTGAAATTTTTTATACGCTTTTTAAAAGAAATGAAATTTCACAATTTAAAAATACATTGTGTCGGAGTTTAGTTTTGACTTATGTTTTAACATATCTTTTAAAAGTATCTTTAACTTATGTTAACAATGAGAATGTCAATATTAACTTATGTTTTAAGGTATCTTTAAAAAACATATACAAAACAAACCCGACAACTATATTATTCAGACTTTCTAAAAATTTAAAATACTAAGAATTTATTATTTAAATTCGGATTGAATCCAAATTTCTTTTTTAAAATATACTATTTTTAACATAAATTTAACGTTACTTTTACGTATATAACTAAAATATACTAAAGGTTAAATTAAAAATTCAATAAACTAAAAACACTCAAACCATAAATACTCCGAAACAAAAATAGAAACGACCCCGCCCGTTGGGCGGGTTACGACACTAGTATATATATATATATATATATATATATATATATATATATATATATATATATATATATATATATATATATATATATATATATATATATATATATATATATATATATATATATATATATATATATATATATATATATATATATATATATATATATATAAATATATATATATATATATATATATATATATATATATATATATATATATATATATATATATATATATATATATATATATATATATATATATATATATATATATATATATATATATATATATATATATATATATATATATATATATATATATATATATATATATATATATATATATATATATATATATATATATATATATATATAGAATTAGGATCATATAAGAACTTTTTAAAGTTTTAAAAATCAAAACCCAATCAGTAACCGACAAGTGGAATTTAAGTACTAAAAAAGCAGAAAATTAAATATATAACCAAAAGGGTATTATAGGTAGAATACATGTAATACTTAGTACCCCTAACCCTAAAACATTAATCCACAACCTTCTTATTCAGATTCATTTTACTGGTATGTCATAAAAACAAATATCTCATCTTCACCATCCCTACAAAAATCACGCCAACAACACTACAATATTATCCACCGAATCTCTCATCACCACCATCGAGATTGCCGGAAACCCACTACCATTGAGTCTTATTCCTTTTGTGTATGAGCTAATAGATTAAGTGGGTATCTGTCTGTCTCGATCTTATCTCCGACGACTAAAAAATCCTTCGCCTATTCTAATACTTTAGGCGACCAACCTGTCGAATCATATTTTAGACCACTCAAAAAGCCCTCGTTCAATCTTATATTTGCGTTGACCAAAATCAATGTCGAAGAAATAATAATGGTCTAATGGAAGAACCTTTCTTATTTGTGTGTTTTGATCGTTGGTTCCGGCGAGCTAGTTCCGTTGACAATGAGTTCAAGAACAAGTTTTTGGTACTGTTGTAACAATTTTACCGAGGAATGTACCGCTGATTGTTTGACGTGTCGGTGTACCGAAATGTACCGATGCTCGGTTTACCAAAATGCACCACATTTGTATGTATCAAAACTTTTATATAAATGCTGCATATTTTTTTCTATCAGGTTGTGTATCACATTTGATACACAAATGTCTGATGTACCAGAATCTTGATGTACCAGAATCTGCTCTTGTTTGGGTCTTGATATCACAAAATGCAATCCACAAACAACACAAGGCCCAATTTATTTTTGGTAATAGCACCCATTGAAATAAATCTTCCAACCTCTTTCTTGTGATAAACAGACGAGCATATAACATATATCTAGTGTAGTATTTCTATTTATTATTGGATGTACCAATCTTGTTTTGCTACTTTAGTTGCAATTTAATACCAAAGGCCTCTTGGCCCAGCCGTGTGTGAGTGGCCCTCTAACCTAAAGGTTGTGGGTTCAAGTCTCGGTGGAGACATGTGAGATAATTAGCTTGAGTTGTAAAAAAAATTGCCGTTCTAAAAAAAAAAGTTGCAATTTAATGTACTATTTGTATTGTACTAGTAGTTTTTGTATGATTTTTCAATAAATGTACCATTTGTACCAGTTGTGTTTTTATTATATTTATTTTGTACCAGTTGTGTTTTTATTCTACAAGGTGTACCAGTTGTAATTGTATGCACATAAGATTATTTAAGTGTTAGATGTACCATAATGACAATAGTATTTTATTGTATCATTTTTATCAATTGTTTTTGTTGTACCACTTGTATCAATTATATTTTATTATGTTATTTCTATCGGTTGTGTTTATTGTATCACTTGAGTTGCATTTTATTATATCATTTGTTTTAGTTGTCTATTATTGTACCACATGTATTAGCATGTACTGTACCACTTTACAAGTTTCATGTTTTGATGTTCCAATTGATTCTTTTGTCCGATGTACCAATGAATCACAGTTTAATTTTAATCAATTGTAACTATGTATCACTACTTATTAACTTATACTAAAAATATAAATGGTCATCACATGTAACAACGAGAGAAAAAATTGAAGTGAAAAGAAAATGTACTAAAATGCCCTTTAACCCCTATTTAATTGTTACTATGTCGTCCATTTAATACCAATCTCATCAACACCAACTAATAAATCCAACGGTATACATTAGTTCCTATTTTAACAATTTTAATTATTCTCTCACATTAACCTTCCTCTATATATATATATATATATATATATATATATATATATATATATATATATATATATATATATATATATATATATATATATATATATATATATATATATATATATATATATATATATATATATATATATATATATATATATATATAAACATATATATATATATATAAACATATATATATATATATAAATATATACTAAAAATATAATTGGTCATCACATGTAACAACGAGAGAAAAAATTGAAGTGAAAAGAAAATGTACTAAAATGCCCTTTAACCCCTATTTAATTGTTACTATGTCGTCCATTTAATACCAATCTCATTCAACACCAACTAATAAATCCAACGGTATACATTAGTTCCTATTTTAACAATTTTAATTTTTCTCTCACATTTACCTTCCTCTATAGTATATATATATATATATATATATATATATATATATATATATATATATATATATATATATATATATATATATATATATATATATAATATATATATATATATATATATATATATATAAACATATATATGTATATATATATATATATATAAATATATATATATTTATATATATATATACATATATATATATTATGTATATATATATATATTATATATATATATATATATATATATATATATATATATATATATATATACTATATATATATATATATATATACATATATATATATTATATATATATATATCTATATATATATATATATTATATATATATATATATATATATATATATATATATATATATATATATATATATATATATATATATATATATATATATATATATATATATTATATATATATATATATATATATAAATATATATATATATATATATATATATATATATATAAACACTAGCCGTTAGACCTGTCCGGTGGACCGGGCTAGCTTTTAAATATATATTTTTAATAAAAATTGAAGTTACGTGTGTTTGTATTAGAAGTTTAATATATGTAGAGTTAGTTATGACATTAATATTTTAATAATACATCATAAAATGAACAAAAATAACTTATTTTAAGATATTTTATTTATTTATGAATATTATCAGTTAATTGAATTTGCATACATTAATGTTATGAATAAGTTTGTTACGTTTAAACTTTTTGGAATTTTAATAATATTGTATAAATATTTTATGTATTTTTGAGTTTTATGAGGTAATAAATCTTGTATATGTTAATGTTATGAATAATTTTTTTACATTAATTTTCTTTTAAAATTAATACTTTTATTATGTGTTTTTTGTTAGCAAAAACATTATAACTAAATATTTTTTAGAAATTATATGTTGTTTTGTAAGTTTTGTGGTAAATTATATTCTAGCAAAAGAAAGCACAAAAAGCTCATTCCTGGTATTATTTTTTGTCACGTGTATAATATAGTAACATTATATAGCCTGTCCAAAACTTGACAATCCGAATATCTAAAAATATTTTCATTTTAGTAAGTCTAACTATTGTGAATCATTTGTAATTCCTGTTTTCTTTTTGAAGCATTTCATGGAAACCCTTTAGTGAATTACATATGTCATTTTTATAAAATTTTGTATTTAAGGCATCATTTGTAATTTCTATTTTCTTTTTGAAGCATTTTATGAAAACCCTATAATTAATTACATGTGTCCATTTCTATAGAATATTGTATTTAAGGGCATTGTTTCACCATCCTTCCTAATATATTTTGATAGAATTTTGTATATTTAAAGGCATCATTTGTAATTCCTATTTTCTTTTTAAAGCATTTTGGAACCCTTTAATGAATTACATGTGTCATTTTTAGAATTTTTTATATAAGGCATCATTTGTAATTCCTATTTTCTTTTAAAACATTTTATGGAAATCCTTTAATGAACTACATGTGTCATTTATATAAAATTTTGTATTTAAGGCACTGTTTCACCATCTTTCCTTATATATTTTTATAGAATTTTTTATTTAAGTATCATTTGTAATTCCTATTTTCTTTTTGAAGCATTTTTTGTAAACCCTTCAATGAATTACATTTGTCATTTTCATGGAATTTTGTATTTAAAACATTTTTTCACCAGCCTTCCTATATAGGGTTTTTGATTTGATGTATGTTCATGTGAGAATACTATTTTTTGTGAAATGGTTAGATGAAATCCTGGCCACTCATTCCTCTTTTTGAGATCTAGTAGCTTAAATTATATTTATATATATTAATTAGTAACATATGTCATTTTAAAAAAAATTACATAAAAATTTATCGAATATTTTTTTCGCAAAAAATTATGATATTTTTCGAAAATATTTTCGATTTTTTTTTCGAAAAAATGGAAAAAAAAAATCGATTTTTTTTCGAAAAATCGGAAAAAAAATTCGATTTTTTTGAAAAATCGAAAAAAAATCGATTTTTTTTTTGAAAAATCGAAAAAAAATTCGTTTTTTTCTCGAAAAAGGTTTTCGATGTTTTTTCGAAAAAGTTTTCCATTTTTTTTGGAAAAAAAGTTTTTTTCGAAAAACTTTTCTATTTTTTTCGGCAAAAAATTTCGAAATTTTTTTTAGGGTTTACGGCTTAAGGGTTTAGGTTTTAGGGTTTAGGATTTATGGTTTAGGCTTTTAGGGTTAGGGTTTTATGGGTTTAGGGGTTTAGGGTTAGGGTTTAGGGTTTAAGGCTTAGGGTTTTAAGGTTAGGGTTTAAGGTTTATGGGTTTAGGGTTAGGGTTTAGGGGTTTAGGGTTAAAGGTTTAGGTTTTTAGGGTTAGGGTTTAGGGTTTATGGTTTTAGGGGTTTAGGGTTTAGGGTTTTAGGGTTAGGGTTTAGGGTTTATGGGTTTAGGGTTTATGGTTTAGGGTTTAGGGTTTAGGGTTTAGGGTTTAGGGTTTAGGGTTTAGGGTTTAGGGCTTAGGGTTTAGGGTTTAGGATTTACGGTTTAGGGTTAGGTTTTAGGGGTTTACGGTTTAAGGTTTAGGGTTTTAGAGTTAGGGTTTAAGGTTTACGGGTTTAGGGGTTTAGAGTTTAAGGTTTAGGGTTTAGGGTTTAGGGTTTAGGGTTTAAGGTTTTATGGTTTATGGTTTAGGGTTTAGGATTTACGGTTTAGGGTTAGGGTTTATGGGTTTAGGGGTTTATGGTTCGGGTTTAGGGGTTTAGGGTTTAAGGTTTAGGGTTTTAGGGTTAGGGTTTGAGGTTTATGGGTTTAGGGTTAGGGTTTTAGGGGTTTAGGGTTTAAGGTTTATAGGGTTTTAGGGTTAGGGTTTAGGGTTTATCGGTTTAGGGGTTTAGGGTTAGGGCTTAGGGGTTTAGTGTTTAGGGTTTTAGGGTTAGGGTTTAGGGTTTTTGGGTTTAGGCTTAAGATTTAGGGTTTAGCGTTTAGGGTTTAAAATTTAGAGTTTAGGTTTTTAGGTTTTAGCGTTAGGGTTAGGGGTTCAGGTTTTAGGGTTGAGGGTTTAGGATGTAGGGTTTAGGGTTTTAGGGTTTAAAGTTTTATTGATAGACACAACTTAACACATTTTATATGTTTAATCAAATCTAAGCCACTATATCTAAAAAAGAGGGGGGAAATGAGTGGCTAGGATCTCATCTCACCATTTCACAAAAAATACCCTTCTCACATGAACATGCCCTTATATATATATATATATATATATATATATATATATATATCTTTATACCTTATAAAGAGTTTATCAAAATGGTTGAAATGTTGAAACTATATCCCCAACCGAACTCTAACCCTTCATTTTTAAAATTCAAACTTTCATACCACCTTTAAATCCTAAATTTACACATACCATACCAACATCCAAACCTAAAAAAACACCAAACCACCTAAACCCACTATAATAAATACCCTTACATTCTTTTACTTTCATTTATTTCTCATACAAAAAAACACACACACCACCGAAAAACACTCCAATCTCAAAGAAAAACATTCCTATCATCACAACCTGACCTCACCCCGCCGCCTGACCTCACCACCACT
Source organism: Glebionis coronaria (assembly GCA_025667525.1). Lineage (NCBI taxonomy): Eukaryota > Viridiplantae > Streptophyta > Magnoliopsida > Asterales > Asteraceae > Glebionis > Glebionis coronaria. The sequence continues at coordinate 16,504 of JANFOE010001325.1, forward strand.
CGACTTCACCTCTGCCGTATCTCACCACCAACAAAACCAAACAACCACTCTGCCGAAAACCATAAATGTTCTTCAAGATTTGAGTTATTTTTTATTTTTGAAAAAGATTAGTTAAGTGTTAAATGTTATTTGTAGATCTGTGAATATTACATATAGATCTAGATTTTGTTAATATATTAATGATTTTAATTTTCCAGCCACCACCGCTCGCTACATCGTCGGAAAAAAGAAATAGTCGTATATGATTAGCTATCGCTGAACTGAGCCGCCTACGCGGAGGTCAACCACCACCGGAAAGTTGCACATCATTTAAGGTATCTTCAGATTTTGAGTCTTCTTTTAGTTTATAATTATAATATATCTACATATAATCTTGAAGGTTTTTAACAAATCTTTTTTTTTCAGATCTAAGTTGTTATAACTTTATTATTACCTTTTTTACCGTGGCAGGATTTTGCTACCATGGCCGGAATATTAAGTCGTCATTGACCCACCATCTGGAGCTTTTTGTTACAGTTAAGTTATTTATATTGATTATGTTATTATTATGTTGTCGAGAATCAGTGCAAAATCTCAAATTAAGACTAAATGTATATGCTACAAACGTTTGTAACTGTAAGAATACACAGCATATGTATGTTAGATTTTTGAGGTATTTGATATTTTTCTAGATTTATCTTTTTTCAAGTTTTGAAGGTTTTTATTTTTTTTATATATTAAAAAGTTACTGTATGATTTCTATTTATATGTCTTAAATTTGTTACAGATCCGAGTTCTAATATGCTTCTCCCATGCTATCTTCGTCGAAATCCAAATTGCACCGATCCAGAGATGTATGGGTTTATTTTCAAATTAGTTTGTAAATTTGTGTCCATTCTTTTTTGGTAATTTTTTATTAAGTGGTTTTGTATATATTTGTAGAATGTGAAAATATGTGAGTATGTTGATAATTACGTTTGTATATTCTCTATGTTTTGTGTGTTTAAATTGTTATAGGATATATTTGGAAAATTTTGTTGTTTAGTTTGTTAATGTTTTATACGTAAATTATTAAGTTGTATTAAAACATGTACTGTATTTTTTAAAATATTTTTGAGGCTCGAGGCAATGAACTTCGTGTTTCATGGTTTTGATATGAAAATCAAATATCTTAATGAGGTAGTGAACTTTAGTACTCAAATTAGTATATGATACTTAGTCAAGTTTTTAGATTATATGGTACTTGGTCAAAATAATTTTTAAATTTTCGAGAGTACCTACTTTAAAATATTTTTGAAATTTCGAGAGTACCAAGTTTTCAATTATATGGTACTTTGTCAAAATATTGAATTTTACAAAAAAAATAATTTTGTAAAAAGAATTTGAAGTGGGTAATGTTTTGGGGCTTTGAGCTTTGATTAAGACAACTCATAGGTAGGATAGATGCTTTATGACATCTATTCCCAATGCTTTGATAAATCTGAAACTTTTAACTAATTTGAAATTGTTCGAGGGTTTTTGAAAATGCTTTCAACTTTTTGTTTGACTTGTAGGAAAACTAGGTATCTCGGCATGCTTTGAGGTTAGTACAATGAGGTGTTATTTTAAATTTTAATTTCAACGTAATAAAAAATATTTTTGCAAAAGCGTATGATGTTTATAAAAATGTAATTTTGAATCAAACTAATTGTATATAAAAATGTAATTTTCAATCAAAAGTATATAGTAAAATAAAGGCCTGTGAATGAGATATTGATGGCAAACATGAGGACGACATACTAAACATATAGCAAGTGAAAACCAATGTTTTCAAACCCAGGTCGACCCAGCCGGGTTAACTGGTTGACCCAGTTCCGGTAAAAAAATGGGTTATTTTGAACCAAGTTTCATATTTTCGAAACCCGGCTATATCCACCGGGTTTGGGGTGACTCGGGTTAACCCGGTTCTCCACACCCGACCGGGTTTCGATTTTTTTGTTTTTTAATATATATGTAAATTTTACGTATTTGCGATGAAATTTTAATTTTACATATTATATTTGTAAACTATTTATATCTTTAATATATGGAAGTTCTTATTATTTATATATATAATTTTTGCTAATTACTAAATATAATTTATTTATTTTAGAAAATCAGGTTAATTTGAGTTGACCTGGACCAGGTAACTCAACCAAGTCGATTCAAAAACTGGGTTCTAAAACATTAGCCAAAACAATGAGATCGTTTCAAACTTTCAGTGTTAAAATTTTTGTATTAAGATATTCATTAGCAATGTTCAATAAAAAATAGTACAGTAATAGTTATGAAAGAATTTAAACAATATGGAATTATTCGCATAAAACTATGATACATAAAAAACATTCGCATATATCCAATTTACCAAATTTGTTAAAGACTATATTGTTGGAGCTATGCTACCATGCCATCATAAATAGTTAAATACAGCTTTTCGTATGATTTGCGAACGCAAGAAATACAGATTTTCAACGTGAATAATTTGGTGCGAAAATTTTGCTCAAAAATTTCAAACTGAAAATTGAATTGATATGAATAACAATTCAAAACTGAGGGAGCAAGTAGTTGAGCTCAATATATCTCGGTTATAAAATTCTAAATGCCATAAAATCTATAAAATTATAGTCAAGATATGCAATTATTTTTGTGGAGATATGCAATTATTTTGTCAGATAAACACTGTTTCATAAAAATTCCTAACGCTGCATGAACAATTTGTTAGGAAAGAAATCACCAGACTCAACAAACTAGCGATCGTTGAAATTTCGTCAAAAAGCTACACACAACTGCTGTTAACATGAGTACTCAGCTAGCTTGAAAATTTATGTTTTACTTATTCTCTCTCTCTCTCTTTGTTTTAACATATTTTACTTTTTACTTATTCTCTAAACCTAAAAAAATTTCACTAATTTTTAAAGTAACGCGAATATGAAAACTTTTACGCAGTAAGCTTAGGAAAATTTTGAAAGTCAAAGATTTTCAAATCTGATTTTTTTAATCGTTCAGACATTTCAAAATGTTTAAACTTTTAAAACTTCAAAAAATATGGAAAATGCTAACGACAACCCTTAGGGCTGTTGATAACAACAAATTTTCCATAAAATTCGTTTATATTAAAACATTTGGAGAAACTTATTCCACAATTTTCGCTAAAATATCTAATAAGAAGAGTGAATTGGATTTTTTATGAGAAATTTTAGGATATGGTTGGTAATTATGGATGATTTTGTTTGGACATTCTATTTTGTCTTGCCAAAATATTTGAAAAATAGTTGTTAACAACAACCCTAAAGGCTGCGGTTAGGAGAACCCAAAATTTAATTTCATAAGTTTTGAATTATCGAGAATCAAGAGATAAGTGGAGGTCTTTGTCCACTAGATAGAAAAGGGTATACACACAAAAATGTCTTTATCAAAGACTCATCGAAGTGAATTTGACTTAATTTAAGTTTTAAATATTAAATAGTCTTTTATATACGGTGAGAGTTGTTTCGGTGTTCTTAGATTCATAACACAAATAGTGAAAGGTAAAAATATTAAAATACCATAAGATGATCATAATGTCATCGATGTTGAAATTGCCGTCGGGTAGCATGCTGGAGTTAGAGTGTTCTTGTCAATAATTCTTTTAGCTCCATCAGAATAAGATATGTTCCCTTTCAAGCAAAAGAGGACACAAATCTCTTTGCGTTTTTTCTTTGCGATGACCATAAATAAAGCTCAGGGGCAAACAATTCTAAAGGTGGGTGTCTATTTGCCTGACTCTGTTTTCTCCCATGGCCAACTTTATGTAGCATTGTCTAGAGGGATATCACGATCAACAACCAAAGTTTTAGTGAAGCCAGTCAAGCAGTTTGCTGAAGAAGGAGTGTACACCTCAAATGTTGTATACCAAGAAGTTTTGCGCGATGATTAACGGTCGTTACATTTTATCATTTATTGTTTGACGTTTAGTTTTAATAACTGCTTTTTAATATGTTGTTTGGTATTAGATATTTTATTCAAAACTCAATTATCACATGTTATTATACTTGGATCTTACCACAATGTAGTGTTTCGTTAATTATCTGCCGTCAGGTAATTCTGCCGCTATGCGCGGGTACTCGCCTAGTATGTATATATATATATATATATATATATATATATATATATATATATATATATATATATATATATATATATATATATATATATATATATATATATATATATATATATATATATATATATATATATATATATATATATATATATATATATATATATATATATATATATATATATATATATATATATATATATATATATATATATATATATATATATATATATATATATATATATATATATATATATATATATATATATATATATATATATATATATATATATATATATATATATATATATATATATATATATATATATATATATATATATATATATATATATATATATATATATTATATAGGTATAACTATGACTTGATACCACACCTCTAATTCATGTCATATGTGACACGCTACTTCTAAACCAATAGAATTTGTTTGTTAGCTAAAAAATCTCAAAAACCTATTAGTCTACAAAAACGCAATTTCAAAAAGCGGGATGCTGCGTTTTGATACCGTACCTATATATAATGGGTTAAAACCTTTTTCTCCATTTTTTTTATTTATTTTCATAACAACGGGAAAACACACACACATATCCATGCCGCCAGTAAAAACATACACACACACAAACGATCTCCATTCCATGATAAACGATCTCACATCCATGATAAACAAGTAACTGATCAAATAACTGATCCATCCCCTCTTTCAAAACCCAAATCTTCAAACAAAAAATAATCAAGGTTGGTACACTAATTCGATTAATTAATTAATTAGGGTTTTGCAATTTGATTGTTTTTGTGTTAACTATGTTATTTAATTAATGAATTCTTGTTAATTTAATCATGTTTAATTTTTAGTTTAATCAAAATCAGAGTTTAATCATTAATATTCATTACAAAACCATGATCAACAAGGTATGCTAGACTGCTGTTGTTTGTTTTGGCTGAATGATTACCTTTGTAGGTTATGATTGAAGGGGTGGATTATTTTAAACGTGGTTCATAATATGAGCTATCTACATTGAGTTAGCTGCATACTGAAAAAATAATCTTTCAGTCAAATCATAATCTATTAAATCAATCCACCCCTTCAATCATAAGCTGATCGAAGTTGTTCAGTCAAATCAATCAAAGAGGCCCTCCACTGAAAGCAGGGTTAGCTGAAACATAGTATTCAATAGTTTGTTTATGGTGGAAGAGTTCTGATTTCCAGGTATTTAATCCTTTTAGAAACCTAATTTTATTTCATATTAAACCTAATTCATTCATTCAAGTATCTTCACAAACCAAAAGAAAATAAACGACTCTTTTAATATAATGATGTTGCAGACCATATCTATTAACATATTACTCATCAGTTGATGCAAAACAGATTATTTGGAACATCGTCACCATACGAACCACCAGGACCCATGCCCAGTTGTTATATTTGTTTTGTACATAAATTACAGGTGACAATGGAACACACATCTCTTAGGAACAAAAGAGAAGTGGTAAGTCTTTATTAAAAGAGAATATGTCACACATTCAGATCAGAGGATCTTTCCTCTATCACATGCCCCATTCTAACAGCTACTTTCAAATATTACATCGTTTTAAAAACTGTTTAAATTATGTAAATGTCAATATTCCATTTTATTTTGAGAAAATGAAACTCATTTGCTGCATCGAATGATAACAAGGTTCAGAAAGTGTCCGCAAGTGAAATTCCTATTTATTTATATTTTGCGCAAAACTAAGAAACTATTTACTTATATTTGGTGATTTTTTAAAATTACCGTCACAGGAATCTCCAAAAACAGAATTACCAGAAAGCACTGATGAGAAGCATTATTTGTATTTGAATTCGATGGACGCTTCTTTTGTTGACCAGATATGTGATTCTTGGATATGCGAAGCTGGCACACTCAACACCAATATTCGTCTGGTACAATGTCAGACATGAGACATCATGCTTCCATCGTTGTTCTTTTGTCCAGGTACGATATACATATTGACATATATGTTCTTTGTGTTATTTTTTTTTCAAGGTTCAGGTTGTTATGCAATAACAAGAGGGAATCCCTTCAACTTGAGAAGTACTAAGCATATTTAATGACTTCTTGAATCTATATTATGAGATACATATCAGATTTATTTTACACCAGAAAATTTCACAAATGGGTTAAACAGAAAATTGAAACTAAACTGGCGAATCTGCATGAGGCCAGGTTTAGATTTTTAAGACTTGACTGTTCGTCAAGATTGAAAACGAAACTCCATTAGAAATTTTACCTAGATCACGATCTTCAAGAGGTACAAACATTTTAATAACATACAAAATTTTACATCTTTAATTTGTTTCGTAGTCTGCTCATGATTGTGTATTGTGTCTTAATGGCAAATGTGTCATATGTCAACATATTACCATTGACATTGGTCATTTTTATAAACACTTTGGTGAAAATTCTGAAAACATTCTAACAAGCATTAGGCCGAAAACCATGTTCTGATAAGGAGACAAGATGGCTAGGTATGCGTCCATCTGATCGTTGCATTTGTTTTTCACTAATCATTCTAAATACCAGTTGTGACACAAGTTGAAATAAAGAAAAATATAACTTATGCGACTTGAGAGTGTTAGGGATTTGCTTTTTTAAGTGCTTATCATTTTATTTTCAAGGACATCAGAAGTTTTGAGTGTTTGGATGAAATATGTATTCGTTTGTTTTACAATGAATAATCATTTATGCAAAAGCAACAGCACTTTAAAAAAAGAAATCTAAACACCCTTTTACCTTTCTTACATGTTATTGTAACGACACAAATAATCAAATGACCCCGCTTTCACTAAATTGTTTTCGTTATGCTTTGCAGATTTTCGGCCGTAATTTGTTTTGGTATGGAGTTTGTTTATTCTATTGTCAGGAATCCAAAATCTGAGACTTTCTTTAGTTGTTTGAAATGGCTAGTGGCATTCAGCTGATGAATATGATGGTCAAGTAAGAGAAACTACATTTAGATGCCTTTGTAATAGTCCCATGTGCCCTCCAGACACATCGATGAGAGAGGGGCAACCCGTTCTGCTGTCTACTGACAAACATTATCTGGTGATTTTTTTATTGTTGATGTTCAGATATTATCCGTACTGAGCACTTTATGGGCTATAAAAATTGTCTATTTGATACATGCTGGCATACCATTTTTTAAGGCCAAATGGATACCACCTTAGTTTAATTGATGGTATCTGCTGCCGCTTCTTTTATACTTGGCATCAAATCCGAATTTAGTAAATGAAAGCTTCATTATAGCGCTGCATCTGCCCTTATTAAGGTATGAGCGAGGTGAAATGCATACATATCCTATCCCTACCCAAGGATAAACCCGCCAGTCATAAAATGACCAAATTCAGTTTTTCCAATCGTTATGGAGTATTAGTTATCAAAAAAATAATCAAAATATTTGTGCGTCAATGTTACCTGTACCACCTTTATCTCCAGTAATTTGACATGTTTTAACCAAATCCGCCTGACCCGTCCATCTTTCCTCCTCCAATATGCATGTATTCTTTATTCTGAATTCCTCGTTGTACTCATTTACTAAGTTTCTGCATTGTTTCATAGAGCAAGCTAATCATGGTGTGGTTAAGTGGTGCGCTGTTATTGTGATCTTCCAAAGAGAGCTGCTACAATTTTGTTAATGGTGGTAGAATGAAGCAACTAGGTGACATTTTCTGCATAAAAGTGCATTCCTTTACATGATCACAACTATTGTTGAATCAGGTTTTATGGAGGAGAAACTGGAATTATATATTATAAATATCCAAAATATAACAACTCTTCAAAGTTAAGAATCATAGTGGTCATTAGTGTCAACGTTTTTTCTTTTTAACCATTGTTGTTGAGTGTTTGAGGTCACTAAATAGCCAAAATCTAAAAACTCTTCCAAGTTAATCATAATGGTCATTATGTCAACGTTTTTTCTTTTGAACCATTGTTGTTGAGTGTTTGGGTTCACTTTCATAAAAGAAAATTGGCTCCAGGCCTTAAACCAAACATCCTAATTGTGACCAGTTACCAAATAATCAAACTGGAGTTTGCATAGCCGAACATCATGGCAGTTTAAGAAACATTCGACTCTTTATTCTAAAAAACATCAGGTCTGTTATACCTAAAACCTTAAGAACTATGGCTCTTGGTGGTGAGTATTTGCACTGCACATCAAACTTCAAGTAAGTTATTCTCAACACTCAGCAGCACTGTTATTGTTCTTGAAAAATTAATATATGTTCCTGCGCTTTATGTGATTTTGTATTGTATAGTTGTATAGTTTTGAACCTGATTGAAATAGACAACAGTTAGAACAAATGGGCAAAATTATAATTGTATGTGATCCTGGTCTCTGGATTTTGATATCAGAAAGAAGGTTTATAACAAATGGAAATGTAAAATTATTGTGTTTGTTTGATGATTATTCTCAGCGTCAACAGAAGCAAAACTTCCCGTTAGAAGATCTTTTATTTATGGGTATGCTATTAAGAATCATCCTGATAAAGGGGATATTTTAAGAAACTTACACTACGACTTTTTCGCCCGCTCAGGACAACGACATCAACGTCAGCTGCAGCCGCCTAGAACCTAACCAACGGAAGATGATGACTTGAATCACAGATACATATAAATGCTTTTGAACTCATTCATTATCCTAGGTACTCTCTAATGGTGAGTGCAACCAAATTAAAGATACTATGCCATGATGAGTGCAAATATGACCAACAATGTAACTTATAACTGTTATAGTGATTTCTTATAGCTACTATCTTTTTACAAGCTTATAGTGTTTAATATTCTTCAGTTGATCATTATGATGCTGCAGTCATTCAAGGAGTCATTGGTTGCTGCTGGAGCAGGCCTATCCTTGATAAATGGTCATATTATAACACTGACTGTGAAGGTTTCCTTAATTGGTGGCATCGGGAAGATGATACCATTCCTATAGGCACAAGATGATACCATTCCTATAGTGTTGCATATCAGGTCGCAACAAAACAAGAATTATAGTTAGAGAAACCTTCTTCATCTCATTGTCATCTCCTGTCGACGTACAATCGGTAATGGGCTCAGCCCGACAGGCCCACGACCCACACACACCTTACTTATCCTACAAGAAACCCTAAGCCTATATAAACAAGGGTAGGGGTCTCATTATAAATCAGGTTATCTCTCTTAACCACACAACTTTTACTAGATATCACATCGATACTAACTTGACCGTCGGAGGTGGACCCCGTGGCTCCGGCCTCGGGTCCACGTCTAACCGGTTTACCTTTGTTTGCAGCATTACTCAACACCCGGGAAGACGATTAACGGCCCACGAGAGTCGTCAGACCGGTCCAGCCAAATAATGCTCCAACAAGTTGGCGCCATCCGTGGGACTCGAACTAAATCTATGTTTCGTGGTCTCATACTACCGAAAAGCAAAAATCCATATTGAAAGTAGGTAACTCTGAAACTCATTATTTTTGTTTTTCTCTGATTCTATTTTGCCTCGCGCTGAGTATTCTGTCATGAGCAAAATTTTTCTTTCAATCATAAAGATTCGCTATGTATTATTGATTTGATAAATCAACATACATCGATTTGCGATACCGAATAAAAAGGAAATTAATTCTTACCAAAAGATTACTATGCCGTGTAGATGTATGATTAGAAAAGTTGTGGGCATTATAACAATTTTATCTATTTTCTACAAAAAATCTCAAATGTGCTTTCGAAGATACATGCGATATCATGCAAATACATCCGTAGTGGTAATACAAAATTAATTTGTCTTAATACTTTGAGACATATGTATATTATACATAATATTTCCGAGATACTATACCAGAATATTTGTAAACAATGATCGTATGACACTCGAAAATATTGGATACAATATATTCGCTATTTTTCTCTTTTATATACGTGTTGACTCTGACCTTTGGCGATAGTCCACACATTCGAATATATTTTATTTTTATTCGCGGTCATAGCATAACCAGTCGCGCTCGTCCGCACGCTTGGACATATTTTATTTTTTTAACTATGGTTGGGAGCCACGTTCTTTCGCGTTAGTCCGCACGTTCGCATATATTGATATTAATAAAAATATTACGCATATTTTTTTGAATGAATAAAAAGATATTATTTATCTTTCAAACTGAGAATAAGTATATTCTTATATTTTTTAAATGGATAATATATTATCCATATCCTTTAAACAGGTAGTAGATATTACCTATATTTTTAAACTAATAAAAGATATTACCTATATCTTTTATATTCGAAAAATATAATTAATATTTCTTATATTAATATTACATATATCTTTTAAATTCGTAGAAGATATTACATACATATATAACTCTGAATAATATATTTTATTTATTATATGCGGTTATGGTATGTCCATCCGCACTACTCCGTACATTCGGACATATTTAGCCTACGGGCGTACATGTACTTATCGTTCCCATGCGGAATAAAAGGATTGAGTGAACCTATTAATTCAACTTGTTGTGTAAGAGGGTTGCAAACCTAATGACCACGGATCATGTATCCTTGTTATACACCTTGCTATCAAGGCGTTGTAGTAAGTTACGCAAACCACATGACTCGTGATGGACTTGCAAAAGACACACTGTGCACGTCTAACAATATTTTGTCAATACTTTGACCATCCTTATGGTAGTAGCGGTACGCCGCACGTAATGACATAATTCCTTTCATAAGTTAGTTAAGATACATCTTATACTATGTGACAATTCGTGGTTATGGAAAGACCCATCCGCGTTGGTTCGCACGTTTGAACCCAATTTCTATCTTTCATACGCGGCTATGGTACATCCATTTGTGCTGGTCTACGTGACCGTAATTTTTTGAATACTTGGTTAAGTTTAATACTACTAATCGAGTGTAGCACCATTAAACTTGGGGGGCTACGAGGGTATACTAATACCACTATTTATGTGCACGTCACACAAATATCTTTGGATATATTCCTTTGCCGCAGAAGTCCGCCTTCTGCCGGTTTATTCCTTTGACATGGAAGTATCTCTTCCATTGGCTTATTCCTTCACCGCGGAAGTACTCCTTCTGCGCGCTTGTTTTTGCGCCATGGAAGTATCTCTTCCATTGGCTTATTCCTTCGCCATGAAAGTACTCCTTCCGCGCGTTTATTCCTTTGCCACGGAAGTATCTCTTCCATTGGCTTATTCCTTCGCCGCGGAAGTACTCCTTCCACGCGTTTATTCCTTTGCCATGGAAGTATCTCTTCCATTGGCTTATTCCTTCACCGCGGAAGTACTCCTTCCGCGCGCTTATTCCTTTGCCATGGAAGTATCTCTTCCATTGGCTTATTCCTTCGCCGCAGAAGTACTCCTTCCGCGTGCTTGCCATGAAATTATCTCTTCCACTGGCTTATTCCTTCACCGCGGAAGGACTCCTTCCGCGCGCTTATTTTTACGCCATGGAAGTATTTATTCCATTCGCTTATGCCTTTGCCACGAAAGTATCTCTTCTGTTGACTTATTCTTTCGCCGTGGAAGTATTCTTCCACGTGCTCATTATCATTCGCCGTGGAAGAATTCTTCCACGTGCTCATTATCTTTCACCGTGGAAGTATTCTTCCACATGCTCCTTATCATTGGCCGTGGAAGAATTCTTCCATGTGCTCATTATCTTTCGCCGTGGAAGTATTCTTCCATGTGCTCTTTATCATTCGCCATGGAAGTACTCCTTCTACTGGCTCATTATCTTCGCCACGAAAGTACCTCTTTAGTTGGATCATTATCTTTTGTCGTGGAAGTATTCCTTCCACTGGCGCGTTGTATCGCTGTGGAAGTATTTATTCCACGTGCTCATTATATTTCGACCGTGGAATTATTCTTCTACCTGCTCGTTATCTTTCGCCGTGGAAGTAATCCTTCCACGAGCTCATTATCTTCGCCGTGGAAGTATTCCTTCCACCGGCACATTGCTTTCACCGTGGAAGAATCCTTCCACGAGCTCATTTCTTTCGCTGTGGAAGAATCCTTCTACGAGCTCATTATCTTTCGTCGTGGAGGAATCCTTCCACGGGTTCATTATCATGGTCGCGGAAGTAATTCTTCCGCGCACTCGTTACCTTTGTCGCGATAATAATTCTTCCGCGCACTCATTGTCTTCACCACGAAAGTACGTCTTCCGTTGGCACATTTCTTTGTTGCGGAATTACGTCTTCCGCAACGAATTACTTTACCCGGCCACGAAGTGATTTTTCCAAAGTTTGCATTGTTGGACCTTAATTAGGCGAAGCCTGATCAAATACGTTTAGTTCAGTAAAAACCGTGACAAATCTTTTGAAGTCATTATCGTATTTCGTTGCCACAAGACGAATGTATTATTCGCATCACCTTGCTACAGAAGTACATGTTCTGTTGGCCTTAAGCCGAATGCATTATTCGCACTATGTTGCATCATTAGTGGGTATAAGAAGTACGTCTTCAAATGTTCACGATGCAGCATACGGGTTCCACCTCCACCTTCACATAACCTTCTTATCATCCTCACGTTAGAGATGAATAAGAATGATACCTTGCCAATGCCAGTGTTACCCTGGCTATAGAACACGCTTTCTTCTTATGGGGTCCTTACCGTCTAATCACGGGAAACCAAGCATTCGAGCACAACCACCCGTCTTACGTATATATGTTTTCCCATTTCTTTCGACGTTGATATGCTTCCAGGTAGCGGATAAGGTGTAAAGTATAGTAACCTCGGTGACAACCTCGCATACTAGACTGGGGGGACATGATGACGTATAGTGGCTATGTTCACTATTCGCAATCCCATCCCATCATATTTTTGCTAAAGGAAGCCCATTACGAGTGGAGCCATATGTTACGGACGACCCACGAGGATGTCCTAGCAGCAAGCCGCACGCGGTTGTTTAGTGAGCATGATACACGAATGAGTCTATCATAACATGATCATGGACCATATCATACTATATTGGGGGACATGTCGACGTACAGTCGGTAATGGGCTCGGCCCGACAGGCCCACGGCCCACACACACCTTACTTATCCTACAAGAAACCCTAAGCCTATATAAACAAGGGTAGGGGTCTCATTATAAATCAGGTCATCTCTCTTAACCACACAACTTTTACTAGATATCGCACCGATACTAACTTGACCGTCAGAGGTGGACCCCGGGGCTCTGGCCTCGGGTCCACGTCTAACCGGTTTACCTTTGTTTGCATCATTACTCATGACCCAGGAAGACGATTAACGGCCCAGGAGAGTCGTCAGACCGGCCCAGCCAAATTATGTTCCAACATCTTCTCTTTATAGGCTAATCTAAATCATATAAACAAGCTATTAAATCACTTCTAGTAAACAACTCGAATAGACTAAAAACAAGGTATTACTTTTCACCTCAATCTAACATTAGATGATATGAATATGCATGCTCCAAAAAGAGTCACTTTAACAGCTCCATTCGTCAAAAGAATCAACCATTGTAAGTGTCCTTTTTAACACCTTTGACGTGTAACTTGCATGACCTGATCTGCCCACCTATAGTTGTCCTTGCTGTAAATCCTTTTTGACATTTCAGGTATGTTTCTAATTGCACATAATGTTTCCAATTGCTGCAAATCCTTTTTGACATTTCAGCTCCTGGTTAGTCCTTGTTGCAATACCTTTCTTATATGTGTATTAACGTCCAAATTATTCTCTTATGTATATGCAGCTATAACTACTCTGACTATGGGCAATCAACCGGAAAGGTTTTCTCTCTAATTTGATAAACACCTTATATATTCTTATATGTATCTATGGTTCCAGATAATTTGATAATTATCCTTTCTTTTGCCATTCTAACAGGCATCTGAGTGTAACACATACGCTGACGTTGATGTTGTATATAAATGCCTTAAAGAAAAATACGGTGTAAAAGATGACCAACTAATCTTATATGGTCAGTGTATTGGTAGTGGTCCCACTATTGATCTTGCATCACGTACATCCGATTTAAGAGGTGTGGTTCTACACAGTCCAATCCTATCGGGCATGAGGGTTCTTTATCCTGTCAAGCTAACATATTGGTTCGATATTTACAAGGTGATAATGATATACCGAATTTGCAATACAGTTTTCTTTCTTTCTCAATTCTCTTTCTCTTGTAAATATGAAGTTGTTATCCTCAAAATATTGAGTCAAACAAGAATGTTCGGTCATAGGTTATTATTGTAACATTAATTAGAACGTTGTAATAAGTAGTTAATTAGTCGTGGTTTACGAGCTTGGATTTAAACTAATTAAAGTCCAAAAGACAAGCTCGGCCCAATATATAGCCCATTAAAGCCCGCATGTGGGTGGACTATATATACTACCCTCCTAGCATGTTAGGAGGGTGGATGGTCATTTGTAACAAATCTTTTCCTAATCTATTATTCATCAAGTTAATCATCTCTCTCTCTCTACTTTCTCTCACTACTTTCTCTCTCTAGGAATCCATCTCTTTTCATCTATTTTCTATCATTAATCATCTAAATATTATGGTACAACATTTGGTATCAATCGCCACGGGGTAGATTGTGTTTGGTTGTTTGGTTTGAGTTTGATTCGGTTGATTTTTCTATCTAAATCATCACGAATTAAATTTCTTTTTAGATTTTCGGGCTAGAAATCTTGATATAAATCATTTATATCGATTTGGTAGGGATTTGGTTTGGTTTTTGTGGTAAAAATCGCAACATTTTGAGGTGTTTGGATTCATTTTGGAGTTACGGTTAGTTTACTGTTTCAAGATCATTCCAAATTTAGTTTTTCGGAAAAGTGTTAATTATTCCGAAAAAGGATTTTCGGATAAGGGTTTACTATTCCGAAAAAGTAATTTTTCTGAAAAAGTGTTTATTCCGAAAGAGTGGATTTTTCCGAAATTTTCTCTGAAAACATCAACATTCCGAAAAGAACTTATTCTAAAGAAAGTTCTGAAAATCCATTTATTCCGAAGTAATCTCTGAAAAGATCCTTTATTCCGAAGATTGGTTCTTTTTCGGAAAATCCTCTTATTCCGAAGATTTATCCGAAGATTTCTCTGAAAAATCAATTATTCCGAAGATCCACGTTTTTCTGAAAACCCATTATTCCGAAGAAGTGATTTATCCGAAGAAGTCTATATTCCGAAGATTATTCCGAAGACTTGCTTATTCCGAAGATTATTCCGAAGATAGTGCTTATTTCGAAGATTTGCATTTTTCTGAAAACATCATTATTCCGAAGAAAGATTTTTTCTGAAAACCTCATTATTCCGAAATACCCAATTTTTCTGATAATGTCAGTTATTCTGAAAATGTCTGATGGTATTTTTTACTGAAGCATTTTTAGACTTAGCCACTATCTAGACTAGGTTCGAAACATCGTTTCCCAAAAAAAAAAAGAGTTTTTTGGCGGGAAAACCATTTTAAAATTTATTTTTTCCTAGACCATTTTTAGGCCATTTATGCTTCGATTTCAAGTTTTGGCGATGCGAAAAATTTTTCGACCAAAAATTCAAATTTTCGGACCAAAATTCAATTTTTTAGGCCATTTTTAGGTTTTATTTTTGTCAAAAAATTTCACTTTTAAAATTTTTTTCCTATTAGTTTTTGGCTATTTCAGACTTGATTTCAAAATTTAGTAAGACAAAATTTTCAGTTTACCGTTTTGTCGGACTGAGAAAAAATCGGAATTTTCGAAATTGCAACCACACATCAATCACACCATATCTACTTAAGATCCAAACTCACTTCATCAACAGAGAGAGACGATCATCATGCCAACGAGTAATGCGGTTAAGTTCAGACGTGAAAGACCTTAAAATGGAACGACTACAACAATAGATATGTTTCTTGAGAAAAAATGCCATGGACGGTTTTAGAGTACTTCAAGATTCTTTTCAGCACCTTTCAAAAGTCTTGTTCGACTTACGTGAATCCACTGGCACATTCAGCAAAACATTCACTCATGCCATGGATAAACTTCAAACACAACTTGTCAACTAAAGAATCATTGCTAGTGAATGCAAGATCACTTTCACTGATCTCAAGACATCACTTGAAACGATGTTTACTTCTGACTTCATCAAGTCTTCGCTTACCAACGAGTGCTTCAAGCGATATCATGGAATGGATGCTTTATCATACAAAGATTGCATAATCTGTAAAATCGACTTCATTGTAACCTATGTGAATCACACAATACAGATGCAACAAACAATTGATGACAGACTTCATACCAGTTGTGGTATCGCATCAGATACTGAGAATACAAGCTGCAGATATGAGACTCCAACGCATAGTTCAGGGAATGATGACAAAAGCTATGGGAAAGACAACAACAGCTCTGGCAAACAACACATCGACTCTGAGAATGTCATCAGCAATACACCTTCCTATGATAATGGTCCTGTTTTCGATTCTGAGCCATTGGAAGAGGTACACTAGGATGAATATAATGTGTTTGGAAATGCTAATACGCATGAGCATAGTGATCAAACTTAAACCATTATTCCCACATGTATGACGGAAAAGGTTGATAGCAATAACACACCCAATACATCAGACATGTGCAATAATGAGTTTGAGGATGATCAACATGCAAATGAGTATGATGATGAGGAGTGTGTCGCGCTTGCTAGTTTAATTGCTAGTTTACAAAAAGATGTCAATGAAACTAGAAAGAGTCAAAAGCAATTAAAGAAGGCAAACGCAGCGCTCACTCAAAAATTTGAAGAATGCAAAGCCGCTCTAATTAAATCTAATGAGACCCTTGAAAGTAATAGGGCTGAGCTTCTTCAGAAAACCAAAGAGCTTGAGGGGTACAAGGGTAGTGCGTAAAAAGTCAAAAGGACGAAATTTTGAAAACAAATATAATACAACTCTTGAGTTATTAGCCAATGAGAAGCGTCAATATAATGTTTTCTTAATGGATGAACGTCAAAAAACGTACCTTGGCAATACCAAAGTTAATGAACTTGAACAAAAGCTCTCTATGACCACTACCGATTCTACTAAAATTCTTGAGGATAAGAAACAAGAGGTCGATGCGTTAAAACAAGACTTCAAAAGTAGATATGATAAAGAAACCGAAAAAGTAACAAAACTAGAAGAACAAGTCGAATTTTTGAAGAAAGTTGTTTATAAAACGCATGATTCTATTCAATCAGTAAGAATGCTATCACCTCCGTCGATGTTTAAGGGTCAAGCTTGCTTTGCAAGTCCTGAGTACCTTGCCAAAGCTCAAGCTGCGAACCCATGTCTTTATCTTGATGAGACTGAAAGAACCGATCTTGATTGCATGCCTGTTAGTGTCGATAATGAAGAGACCACCCTTTGGGATGATGATAGTCAATCACTTGTCAATAAGGAGTTTGTAAAACCATATAATTATGCTTATGAGAATAGTCTTTATGGTCTTTTCAACAAACAAACTCAGAAAACCCGTGAGGAAGTGTTTCTAGAATGCAAACAAAAGAGAATTCAATGGAAGAAAGCATTTGCCCCTAAGAAGTCTAATGTTTACAAATACATAAACTACCTCCCTCTAGATGAATCTAAAAGCAAGAGTAGGAAAACATTAGGTATTCTTAAACACCACATAGATAATATTAAATCTATTGTTGAAAGAGACTGGGCAAAACGTGAAAATGCTGAGTGGACACGTCCGATTCCTCAAGATATTACCTTGCTTGTGAAAGAACTCTTAATTCCTAACACGGCGTGGATTAAAGAAACTGTTCTTCAACTTGAGGAGTTCATTCGGACTGAAATGTACGATGATTTAAAATATGTTGAATCTCTTGAGAAACACATTGAAGATCTTCAAATGGAGAAGTCTGATTTTTCATATGAATATGATTTACTCTTGCAAGAATGCGTTTCTAACGATGTTATGTGTGCTTATTTTACATCTTGTGCTGATATTGATGAATATTCTGATGTTGCATGCAAATATCTTTATAAGATCAAAGAATGTGAACGTCTTGAAATTGAGCTTTCAAAACGTAAAGAAAATGTTGATAAAAAGGCTTTTGAGTTACTTCAACACAAAACTGTTTTCCTTCAAAAACATTGTCATTCTCTTGAACTTGCTTTGCAAAAAGACGTTGGTAGTTTTCCACATGATAATAAATTGCAAGAAAAACTTTCCCAAACGTTTCGAGAAATGAATGAACATAATTTGGAAATTGAAGGGTTGAAAGCTCAGTTACAAGACAGGGAAAGAGCGATAGCAGAGTTGCAGAAACTCGTTGCTAAGATGGGTGGGAAAGTTGTGGAACCTAAAGTTGTGAAACCTGTTGTTCGACAACCCAATGCCTACAAGGATCCAAAGCCTTCTATCTTAGGAAAACCGACTCCATTCTCCAATTCTTCTCATATGAAATCTAGGTTACCCCCTAAGATTGATGTGCAACCAAGTGTTCCAAAACCATCCATATCACCCTATGTTCCTCCATTTAGAAAGCACACTGTTGCTAAACCCAACCATGTGAATGCACCTAGCACCTCTAGGACTCCTCCAAAACGTGTGACATTCACGTCCACAAAGGATTATGTAGGTTCAAATGACCTCGTTCATACCCACAACCTAGAGGATGCGAAACAAAAAGGGAAGATTTAGAAAGACAAACCCGTGTATGAAAAACCTAGTTCACCAAATCCTGCTAGAGTTCCACACACTCCTAATAGTAGTCAACCGAAACCTAGGACCCCTCTTCAGCAATCTAGGAATTGGAAACCATCCATGAATAGTCGTGTTTCAAACACTACGCCTGAACAATTTGGAAAACAAAGGAATACAAGTACTTTCGTGAATCCCAAATTCCCTGTATGTCCCACTTGCAAAAAGGTCATTCACAATGGAAATCATGACCATTGCATTCTGCAATACCTTTATGAGGTCAAATCTCGTTCCTTTGAACAGAGATCGAATACAGAATCCCATAAGACAACAAGGAGATACAAACCCGTCGCAAAGAAAAGTACTACCAACAAATCTGCAACATGGATTAAAAAAGGACATAGTTTCTCTCCAAAGAAGTCTTCCGTTGTGCAAGAGAAAGCTACTCCTAAATCTAGTATTCAGTGGAAACCAACGGGTCGGATCTTCACGGAAGTTGGTCTTAAGTGGATTCCAATAGAGAACAGTAATGACACCTGCACCAGCACTAATGCTACTGTTCTACATGCTGAAAAGGAATTTGTTACTCCTAATTCTAGTATTTGTGCAAACTCTTCTTCTGTGATTGCAGGTAGAACAACGGATTTTGAACCCACTTCTCCTTCTTCAAAGGGTTCCAATTCTGTATATTCGATATCACCTTCTTCTGTTGTACAAAAGTCTATTTTGGATTATTTTCGAAAAACTTGAGAAAATACAAAAATATAATAAAATGTAAATATTGATAGAAAAACAAAATAAAAAAATGGAAAAACTTTAAAAATACCAAAAATATTCTTTTCTACATGTCTTTCAGTATCGATAATATGGACGTACCTATTTCATAAAGCTCGAATGAAAGTTGTAAATATTTTTCAAAACATGTCATTTCAATGATTTACAATTACTTCAGATTGTGACTCGTACCTCTAAGAAAGGAAAGTTGATCACGAATGATAACTTATCCTTAACAACGGGAAAATAAATTTTCTCGGTCATGAGCTCTCATTAAAAACATTCAAAGTTTTTAAGCTAATGTAAACGACTTACAGTTAAATGTCAGACTGTAACTCGGACCTCAAATAAAGGAAAGTGTATCTTTAAAGATACCTTATCCTAACAAACGGGTAGAGCAATCTATCACGGGTTGAGCTAGTCACAAAACATTCAACGTTTTGAGCTCAACACAATGGTTTGTAATCACTTTCAGATTGTAACCCGGAACTATATTCACGGGGGAGTGTACGATTTAGTGCTCTTACCCTTAGCAAAAGAAGTTAAATCTTCTTACACTTGAGTGGATTCGTCAAGACATTCAAAGTCTATGAACTCAAGTTTATGCTTTAGAAAAACCTTTTCGACAAAAAGAATTGATTTTTCAAAAAGCGTTGAACACAATTTTTTCTAGAATTTCTCAATGATATTCAAAATCTTTCAAAAATTGTGTGTTCAACAAATCCTTTCCTCAAAAGTTTAATGTGGATCATATCCTCAAAATGACAATTCAATTGGATCAATTTTTGAGGGGGAGCGTCCCAAAATTCATGCTAAGTTTTGACACATTTTTCTCCTGAAGATTTTCAAGACTATTTTTCAAAATATATTTTAATCAAATTTGGTATCTCTAATATCAAATGATTTTATATATTAGAGATAGGGGAGAAAATGTGATTAAAATGTGATCTAAAGACTCAAGTACTCATGGTTATGATCAAATACCCACAACATCGTTAATTCACGACGTTATTGGTGTCAAAAGGGTGGTTAGGTTTAAGTCCTATGATCCAACCAGAACCGGAGGGATCTTCCCAGGGACAATCCAATAGATTATTAGAAGTCCTTAGGAAAGATGGAGTAGAATGTGAATGTAGCTGAATGCCGACTAAGTACTAATGATAGCACTGGAACAATCACAACAAGGTGCTATTAATGATGTCTTGGTAAGCATTGAAGGGGTTGAAGAATGAAAAAGAAATGTAAGGATAAAGGGTCTAAAGAAAGAATCCCTCCATACAACTTAGGCAGAAACCGGGTCAACACATCATGAAGACAACTCATCATGGACCCAGTGATGTGAAGCACAACCCTTTCCTAGCTACTCAGGCTTCTCTCAAAAAGAAGTTTGTTTTATTGTTACGGAGATTAACACGACATCTAGTGACTTTCTCACTCCGAGATAGTTGATATTGAATAGGTGGCATCTGCTCCAGCCTCCGACCACTAAAAGTGCACAAATCGAGTCTAGAGCCAAGAGATCAATCAAATCTCGTTAGGACACACGGATGAAGATCAAGAGAGTCCTACGCTATATCCTTGTGATATTGCTAGAACACTCAGAGTGATACTACTTAGTATTCACAATGATGAGTGGAAATCCTTCTAGTGTTAACATCAAGCAGCATTGCGGTAGGTCATATGCAAGATTCTTTATGAATTGAACATATGTAAAACTGAAAAGCAACAGTGGTTTGATTCTGAATTGATTCAAACTCGTTTCAGGTTTCTACGTAATATCTTTATGGTCTTGCCAGAACATTCAGAGTGATATTCATTAATATTCACAGTGACGAATGGAAATCCTTCTAGTGTCAACATCAAACAGCGCTACGGTAGGGGACTTGTGAGATTCTTATGAATCAAACTTGTGTCAACTGGAAAGCAACAATGGTAAGATTCTTATCTGAATCAAACTTGTTCCAGTAATTTTGAATTGAAGACTTTAATCAAGCAGATATTTATTTAATTGATTCACTCTTTATGTTCGCAGTCTTGCTTTGAGACAGTCGAGTAAAGAGAACGGCTAGTACAGCCGCGAAACCCTGTCAAGGAGATTCTTAATTGAATCTACCTAATCACAGGTACGATATTTAATATCATATAACGGTCTTCACCGACCGGAGGTAAATCGCTACCGATTTAGGACGAATGTCAAAGCCATTCAGTCCGTGTCTATGTTTTATCTCGAGAAGGTGGGGTCACGGTGTACTCAGCAAAGTCAAAGGTTCAAAACCACATATTTATGCCCAAAGACTAATTAAACAATTAAGAGTGTGAGCATGTGGATAAAGACACAAGATCGCAAGATGGCAAAGTCAAGTAAGGAATGATTTGAAGATCTCAAGATAAAAGACTAAGTCGAAAGACAATGACAAAGGTTCAAAGATCACAGCATGAAGGAACAAAAACTACTGCTACACGTTCAAGACTCATTTATGACGAAATTCATAAATCTCCATTGGACTCCAAATATCAAAGAGGAATGACCTCACATTGGGGGAGATTGTTAGCCTCAAAATATTGAGTCAAACAAGAATGTTCGGTCATAGGTTATTATTGTAACATTAATTAGAACGTTGTGATAAGTAGTTAATTAGTCGTGGTTTACGGGCTTGGATTTAAACTAATTAAAGTCCAAAAGACAAGCCCGACCCAATATATAGCCCATTAAAGCCCGCATGTGGGTGGACTATATATACTACCCTCCTAGCATGTTAGGAGGGTGGATGGTCATTTGTAACAAATCTTTTCCTAATCTATTATTCATCAAGTTAATCATCTCTCTCTCTACTTTCTCTTACTACTTTCTCTCTCTAGGAATCCATCTCTTTTCATCTATTTTCTATCATTAATCATCTAAATATTATGGGACAACAGAAGTTAACCCATTATCTGCTTTTCTTGATTTCAGAACATTGACAAGATTGGTTTAATGAGTTGCCCAATTCTCGTCATTCACGTAAGATCACTTATTACATTTTTTAATGAAATAAAAATTGACGATGTGAGAGCCTGGACACATTTAAGTTGCTCATGTCGTTTATGGGGAACATCAGATGAAGTTGTTGATCATTCTCACGGGAAACAGCTATGGCTTTGCAAGAACAAGTATGAACCATTGTGGCTAACAGGTAGAGGCCATTGCAAACTTGAAGTTTTATCCTTAGTTTTTTCGACACTTGAAAAAGTTTGTTTTGGCCTGCGGAAAGTAAAAAACAACCAACAATGGGTCAAAAAACTCAACATCGGATGTTGAGAATCAGAAGAAAGCGTCTGAAAGTGGCACCACTGGCACAACAGATATAATAGAGTCGCGACCTGATCTTCCATAAGTTTCTAGAAATAGTTTAGATAGTAGACTCGATAAGTCAAAGAAACCAAATATGCCCGAGAAGTCTAGAATGACTGTTGACTTGTTTAGAAAACCAAAGGCGTGGTGATACTTTTGAAGCAAGTTTTGTGTGGGATTACCTTATGGCGCTAATACACGTATAAGAAAGGTAATTATGACTCAAGCTTCATGCTCTGATCACCAGCATTTGCTATTGACTTGTTATGAAAGTGAGTGTTGTTATTAGTTACTGTGTTGTTCCAAATCTTGTATTTTATTGAACATAGACACAAGGTATCCATTAATTTATTTTTGATCTTTTGTTTTTGTTTTCGCCTTATAAAGTGAACATTATATCAGGATATGATTTGGTGTTGAAGTTTCTTCAGTTCTGTTCTTCCAGTCGTGTAGTCGACCGTTAGTGCTACGTTTACATTCAGTAACGAACAATAGGACCCCTCTTCCATATGATGCCACTGTTGCTGTGAATGTTTGGTATTGTTTATTTAAGTGCTTGTCTGCGTAATTTTTTAAGCCAGGTAAAGTGATAAACAGTTACTATAACTTATACCTGTACAATTAATTCAGAGCAAATAAGCAACAAGAAATAAGCACGTTGTTATCTACTATATATATTCATGTTGCTAATGTTTAATGAGGTGTTGTCTATAATAATTAAAATTGATGACCATAAACAAAATATGTCTCCCATTTTCCATTTGTTATATGTCTTCAAACCAAAATAAAACGAAAATTGTATTCATAAGTAGTTCTTATATTCATATTAATGTTCACTGTCATAGGTTGACACCAAGTGTCAGTCGAGCCTAAATAGATTCTGGGTAGGAGACATGAATTTTTATAGTTTAAATTGGCATAATGAGTTAATGGATTCTGGGTAGGAGACATGGATTTTTACAGTTTAAATTTGCATAACGAATAAATGGATTCTGGGTAGGAGACATTAATTTTAATAGTTTAAATTGGTATAACGAATTTATGATTGTCATAACAAAAGTGAGACTGAACCGAATTATCTGGCTTTTTTTACCCGCAAGAACGCCGTCGTTGCTACCAGACTCCTTGGACTTCCTTACTCCATCGGTTTCTTTACCCGAGTCTTGGCAGCATTTAAATGTTGTTGCAGCTGACCCTAAAGGGAAAGCGCCCATTTTTGAAGATGTGGTAAAAACCCATCCATCTCAAGATCTTTCATCCTTCTTTATTCTCCGGTTATCTGTAACACAAACTAACCATATTTTCAAACAGGTACATTTTTGCGCAGTCTATTTTAGTATCTTCGCGTAGGTGCATTTTCATATGATGAAATCTGTGAGTGTGGAAGGATTTCCGGGTAAAGAGACTCATATTTATAACATTCTTTTCCTTCAAGATGACATAATAAAAGTAAAATTATGATAAGAACCGGATCGATAGAAGAGATAAAAGGATAGATAGGCTATAGCAATGTGATAACCTGACCCCCCGATGGCTTATATTAATGAGATAAACCGATCCCCCAGATTGATAACCAAATCAATACTTTAATTCATATTCAACATAATATGTGTTACAACCTAATGCCCTATATGTAATAAAAGATTCATAGACTTAACTTATTCCCTAAGATAATGCAATAAAGGCAAGTAAATAAACTAACAATAATAATCAATCTTAATACTAAACTCTAGGATCTATCAATACTTCCGCCCCCAAAAACACCTTGTCCTCAAGGTGTTGCTTCAAAATGTCCGCCGTGAGTAATTCCAGGATCCCAAACTCTTCTTTGAACTACTTTCGTCGCATGTCCGTCAGCACGAAGCTCAAAAAGTTAGATCACGTTATTTATCAGCCCACTTTTATTCAAATTTCTCCGTGATTGATGGTAAGTGATCCCGGGATTCCATGTTCTTCTTTCTTCTACTCTCCCTAGATCACAATTAAGCCCCTCAAAAGCCCTTAAATCAATCCCAACAGCAAGTTTTTCCAACTCTGCACCAAAAATATGTCCACCCATTTGTTGTTTCCTTTCCCCATGAGAAGGCACGTCCCCTGCCCAATTCGGGTTCATGTGGTCTTGGCTATTTTCTGATTCCGGAACACCAATGTGTTTCGAATCCAAATTCTGAAGTATAACGTCTGTTTGTGGTGGGTTTTCCCCGCCATATCCACCAGCAACTTCAGAACCTATGACATGAACACCTTTAACAGCGTTGCCTTTCAACTCTTCTTTCACCTCCTCACCACTTGTATAACTTTGCCCGCTACTTCCTTCAAAACGTAGGGTATTTTGAATCGGTTTTGCGGGTACCTTGGTTGTTACTGGTGGCGATATGGGATTCCGGAAAGAATCAATTAGATTTATCATCTTTTCAATCTTTTGATTCCACTCTTCACGCGTCTTATCCTCTTCAATCTTTTGATTCAATTCTGCACGCCTCTTCTCCTCTTCAGAATCTCTAATAGCCATTTGTTCCCATCTTTGATTCCATTCATGCTGTTCTTGACACCTCTGATTCCATTGACGATATTCTTGACGCCTTTGACTCCATTTATGCCATTCTTGACACCTTTGATTCCGTTGATGCCATTCTTGCCACCTCTGTTCTTCCATTCCAGTAAGTTTTTTTATTTTTTTTTCTGATGAACAGTAGCCACCGATGAACAGTAACAGATGAACAGTGTTTTTATTTGTTTTTTTTGTTGAAATCCTAGAATCAAAACAGCTCTGATACCAATTGATATGAACCGGATCGATAGAAGAGATAAAAGGATAGATAGGCTATAACAATGGGATAACCCGACCCCCCGATGGCTTATATTAATGAGATAAACCGACCTCCCAGATTGATAACCAAATCAATACTTTAATTTATATTCAACATAATCTGTGTTAAAACCTAATGCCCTATATATAATAAAAGATTCCTAGACTTAACTTGTTCCCTAAGATAATGCGATTAAGGCAAGTAAATAAACTAACAATAATAATAAATCTTAATACTAAACTCCAGGATCTATCAAATTACGATCTTTACTCCTTTTCAGCTATCCACTTTTGTATCAGCATTTGCTTCCCCAAGATAAGTAAAATTGCCATCTTTACTTGACTGGTTTTTGGTTTTTGATGTAACTATAGGCTTCACCAAACATGCAGCAAAAAGGAAACATGCAATAGAAGCCAATGCAACGTGAAATAATCAGAACTATGCTATGTGAAAGGTGTAATTCCCTTAATACTTTCTTTTATTATGTGATGTAACCATAAGCTATACACTCTGCATATTATTTGTTAGAGGGTGTTTGGGATTACATACATTTTCAACTCTATGCATGGTTTTCGCAAAGCCGCCTTCATTTGAAACATTGAAATTATATATCTTTTAGCTACACGCTTGACTATTAGAAGTTGATAGCACTTGGAGAGGATAGATTTGAGATTTTATGCTACATCATATTATAAAACACAATTTTTAGGCTTGATTTCTAGAAGATAGAAAAATGAAAGACCTTAGGCTATAAGTTCGTTTTTTGAGAAGTTGACGTTTTTCGGTTAGACAACACTACAATAGTCTCAAAAGGAACTGCATAAGAAGCACCTAATACAGCTGATGGGCACATAAGAATATGACTTAGAATTAAACATATTTTGATCTCGACTGATTGATGGCTTCAAAAAAACAAGAGATACTACAAAAGAACTACAATCAGAGATCCGCATATCGTATCTCTGTTTCCAAACTAAACTTTTGAGGAGAGTTCAAATATATCTATTTGTTGAAGCCACTAACAAATAATACTTGATGCTTAGATGTTTTGTTTTAGTTTTTGATGTGTTTTGCTACTTGTACTTTCGATCAAGTGATGTTTATGTTCTTTGTTTTTAGAGATGGGACTTGCAACTATTTGATAGATATGTTCAACAGTATATTTTATAAACTTATATATGTACTCATTTCTGTAGGGCTGGATAACTTTACAATGGTGAGATTGATGCTCTGATGAATATCATGGCTAAACCACGCCAATTCTAATCCTAGACTGGTTTTTGAACAAGAAGAAGGACTACAAGGATGGAATGTACTCCCAGGTTACCTCAAATGCTCTTGACATGAAGTTAAGAGATGATCTCGAGCGTTTTAAGATCAGGTTGGTCTTATTTCCATCATATGTAAAACTCTTACATGCGCAGGAATGACATGATTTAAGTGATTCAAGTGGACAATTATACTCAAAATACTAGCTTGGCTTATATTTTTTAAGGTAAGTCATAGTCATATTAGTTGTTTAGGATATTCGTTTAGACCGCAAAAGTTAATATGTGTTTGGTTTCGAGATGGCTTATATTAAAAGTATGTTGAAAATAAATTTAATTAACAACCCCACGGTTCTTTTTACAGCTAATTTGGCCAATATTTCTGGTGATTAGTGTGACAATCCGTCAATTTATGGTTGATATTTTATTCTCAATATTTATTTGAAACCATTATTTTAATGTTACAATATGAACTCACTTATTTTTGGGAAGAAATTTGGATTTACGTCTTGAAGTAGCATCGACTACGTCTAAACCGGAGGATTCAACGTTACGCGCTTACGTTTACATACACCGTCTTTGGTGACAGTCCGACATTTGAGAAAATAAATTTGTCCGTGAATATTATTTTGGAGTTTTAAATTTGTGTTAGTCTATAAACTCACAAATTTACGAGAAGAGATTAGGACTTACGATTTTATTTTAACGTCCTTTACGACTAAACCGGAAACCCTAGGATTACGTATTTACGTTTTCGAACTCCGTTTTTGATGAGACAATTTTTATTGGATTCGTTTTGTGCCGTTGATTCATAATTGATAAAAACGTTTTTCGTAAAACGACCCGAGGGCACGCAAATCGAGGAAACTAGAATCGAGGAGTACCCGTAAATAAATGGGGATGAGAAAAGTGGGACACTTGTCCCACCCCCACTCAAACCGGCCTTAACAAGCCACTACACCCCTTATGTGTCAAAAGCTTCCTAAGGAAGCCTAACACATGTCCTTAGCTTAACTATTAAGCCATGCTTACCTCAAAACCCACAAGCAAAACCATTTGCACCACTTCCACCCATGCAAAACAAGCTAAAATCCTCTCTACTCTCTCTATTTGGCCGTCCCATTTGCTCCACAAACACCACCATTCATACAAAATTTAACCACAAAACATATGTTATAATTAACATATGTTAATCTCCATTCAAAAAGATGAAGATTGGTGCAACTTATAACATCCAAGGAGGAGTATTCATGGTGTCTTGGGGCTGATTTTCCACAAGGTGATCATGAAGATTGATGGTCTTGAAGATGGTCTTGGCTATGCACAAGTTTCTCCATCAAAATCCATGTTTTGATCATAACCTACATCAACTTGGTGGTATAAAGATTGTCCTCCTCAACTTCTTGTTATTTTGATTATGTAAACATGTATTTTATTTCCTATTGTATATGTATATGATGATTATATGATGATAAAAATGTTATGTGGGGATTTGTTGTTGATAAACATGATTAAAAAGATGAAAGACTATAAGAAACAAGGTTAAAATCTTGGTTAAATTTGATGGCTGTATAAAACAGTAAAGAACCATATGGTAAACTGATAAAATGATGAAGTAGAATGGATTTACAGTAAGCTATGGGTCTTTTACACATGTGAGAGTTGGCAATGCAATGGAATCATTGTAATGAGTGAGATATGATCAAAACAAGTTTAGGGTATAAATCTGAGGTTGCTGTTTTGGACGATTTTTAGAAAACATTTAGAAGATGATTCAACAGTATCTATAGAAGAGTTAAATGTAGCACATATCATGTAGTTTATGTGATAAAAATTTGAGCTTCTATCTCCATATAGAACTCAAGATATGGCAGTTTTGGTGAAAGTGAAGATAAAAATCAGATTTTTGGAAATTAAAGAATAATACTATTATATAAGCACTCAAAATTTAATAGTATAAAATATAAATTAAAACCAACTAACTTATAAAACTTATTTATATAAATATGTAAAAGGGTAAATGAATGAATAACCTATATAAATGGTAGTGAAATAATACTTATAAGTTACAAAACTATAAACATTGTTTTTACAACTTTTTCGGCTAATACCGTAAAATTAACGTTTTTGTTAAATAAAACTTAGACGGTTGGACCCGTCTAATGTAAACTTTATAAAACTCATATACTGATATATAGACAGGTATAACAAGTAAAAACCGATAAAACCCTAACTATAGGGCATACGGGCATTAACGAGCTAAGTAAACATATTGGACTAATATTTGGACTAATACTTGGGCTAATAATTGGACTAAACAAGATGAACACTCATAAAAAGAACTTATTGGGCTTAACCCATTTAGGCCCAACTTGTAAAGTGTAGATACTGATAATGTAAGTATAACACGGATTAATACAAGTTAAGAACTTATAATAGGCTTATTGGACCTAAAACACGTAAATAGGTAAAACGAGAAAACTAGTATAAAAGTTATCGACACATAACACAAAAATGAGTAAATGAGGATATATAAACCCACTTGATCATCATATATATATAATCATCATATGTATACATAATTGGTATTTTTATAAAGTCATTGGACAAGAGTCTAAGACGAGTATTATTTGTCTATGTTTCCGTGATTGAAGCACGTACCGTACATCCGAATTGCCGATAACCCGCCTTCCCACATCAACGTGAGTTCATAGCCTCGCACTCTTTTAAATGTTTTTATCAATGTTTTATAAACCCACGAGGGAGATTACATGTTAGTTTTTATAAAATAGGACACCATTTTTCCCGATTGTTTGTTTATTGATTTTGGACCCGAATGATTGAATGACCCGATTGTATGACCCGATAAATGATTAAAGGACCCGATAGATGAAATTAAATGGATTATTAAAGTTAGGTTATGTCACTAAAAGTCCCATTAGCATGAATTGTGAACTACCGGGATTTGGTAGACGCTTATGCATTTAATAGTACTATTTGGGGACGATCACCCCAGTTCGCGCCTTGACGGTTGATCCCCGTCGTGCCACATTGATTGGTAAGCGAATTTATGTATGAGAAGATTTCCACAGCGTGACCTTTGTGACGACACGCTACTTTAGATGGGCAAAATTGGTATCGGGTTAGCTACCCGTTGTTGGTTTAGTAGGGTAACAATGTCATGCGGCTTATAATAATCCAAAATTAACGAAATACTAATAGACGCTCCGAATTACGATGTATTGCCTGACTAGCAATACAGGGTCATACTATTGATATTATGTTTGTGTTTTGGTTTTTATAACCATATTCATATAACGGTTTTTATTTAATCTATACAACGTTGCAAAACGTATTGTATGGTGTTTTTAACGACAATGATTCGTATAATGATTTTTAAGGCGAATGCCTATATTATAATTTTGATAAAGATTTGTATAAAATGATTTTGGCTATTTTATGGCCTATTACAATGGTTTGTACGAAATTATTTTTGGTAATAATTTTATACCAAAGTTATATAGATGGAATTTATTAAACTCTATGAATTCACTCGGTGTTATCGCTGACCTTTTCTTTTAACATGTTTTATCTCAGGTACTTGAAGGTAATTCTCGGGAAGACGACAAGAATTCATGGCCCGCACTTAAACAATATTTTCCATTCAAACACTCTATAAAACTTTTGTATGAAATGTAATGACTTGGGACCGATGTAACTTTAATGTTTATGAATGGAAATGATTTATTATTAAACGACGCGATTTTTATGCGTTGTCTATGATGTGAGTAATGTGCTATCCCGTAACACCAACGAGTCTTCCGCTGTATTGAGTTGTATAAATTTGGGGGTGTTACAATTAGGCTTAGGAAAAGCTTCATAAATTGGTAGTTGTGGACTTCTAGTTGTTAAAAGTGGCAAAAGCATTGAAAGCACGGTCTGCACAAGCAAAATAATCTAAGGCCTCTGATCTATGATGGATGTTGAAGGCTTCACTTAAGTGCACCAGGTAGGATATTAATATAAATTGAATTTAACAACTTCTATACATAAGTAGGGATAATAAAACTACCCACAACTTCTTTAATACATGACGTTTTTATCGTAACCATTGAGACTACACGAATTTACTCACTGTCAATAAGCCCGTATGCAAATCTGAAACAAATTTTTCAAGTGATGGTGATGATGAGAATGGTGATAGTGCTACACTTTCTGGTTTATTTCAACGTGCATGCAATGTTGATATGGTTCAAAGTCTGCTTTTGATGCACCTACAGCTACCAGATCTGCATCTGCGTTGCCACAGAAAAAACCATGTACTCGAAACCAGGCGCCTTCAAATAGAAAAGGAATAGCTCGCTCTAAATTCAGAAGATCAAAGCAATGTTAAAGATGTAGATAAAGATAGCCAGGAAAAAATATGAGACACTGAAACAAAAGGAGGCTCAAGTGCAGAACTCGATATGGAATTTGAGAAACAAGGATATAAAGGTCCAGGTTCAGGTTCAGGTCTTGGCAGATGATACTATTTTTCAGCAAGCTTAACCCTTGAATTGTATCATTACTATCATGGAAGCAGTACTGATATGGGGACAGCAACCGAGGCACATTTTATAGTTTTCAACTTTGATTAGTTTTTAGAAATCATCATTGTTTTGCATACCTTCAGCAGTGAAGCATCGTTTCAATGACTCAGCGAAATTGATCGGGTTCCAACAAAGTTACTGGTAGAGAATGCTGGAATGATGGTAATGCTTTGTCCCACAATTTTCTAATCTTAATTATGTGAAACATGAGATCCAAACAGCCTTCATTTGACATTTTGTTTGTTAGGTGGGAGAATTGACAGAACTCGCCGAAGAGGGAAAGATACATCGGTCTCTCAAGCTTCCCACAAACCACCAACGAGCCCAGGCAGTTCACCCAATAACATTTTCCAGCTGGAATGATCTAATTTCGCCTACAAGTACGGAAATTGGACGAAACTGAATTTCAGAATGCTTTCTCTCATGCATACATACGTGTATGTTTTTAAGTGAATGGACTATATAAACTCTTCCTTTTTTTATGTTCTAACCTCTGTTCAAATTATCGGTACAACATCAGCAGTTTTCGAACTGTACGTAGCCTTCAACACTATTATTTTTATATGAATGTGCAATTACTTGTATAAAAATGGACAGATGAATTAATACCGCATCGGCAGTTGAAGCAAAGGACAAACGACGGAAACGTTTCACACTTAAAGCTGGACGGTGCAATTTTTTTGGGCAAGAGACTAGCAACGTCAGTGAACGCGAACCACAAGAACGAACGATGTATTTTACTCTATAAAATCAATTTACTCATTTTATATATATGATGTGAGTTTTCAGTGTCTGTATGAATCAATTTTACAATTTAATACAGGTCGTAACATTGAGATTGGGCTGACCCGCTTACACTTGATATGTAATATTTTTAAGAGGAAGCTACATTATTTTAAAGAGTATACAAATATTTATTTAAGTAAGTTTAGATATACTATGTCAACCAGTTTGACGTTTTTGACATATTATTTTTTTAACTAAATATTTTGGCTTGACCAGTTCGGTATAATGCACAACACAGTTGACCTATTGGTAATTAAGGTAACAGAAATCGTTACCTTCTAATCTATTATGTTTTTTTAGTCTACTACGAGGAGTTTCCATCGCCCTTAGGACGAGTGGACTAATCTCCCGCGGGAGTTTGCTCGGTACCTCGATGGGTAGTATCCCTTATAAATGAGATTTTTTCCATTCCCAAGGCTTGAACCCAAGACCTTTGGTTAAGGAGCCTAGTGCCTTGACCAACTGTGCCAACCTCAATTGGTACCTTCTAATCTATTATGTAGTTCTTGGTTCAGACATTTTTTTGTTTGATATTTTCTACACTAGGTAAATCAATAGTTCACTCATTTTATTGGGGTAAAAGTTATACAATAACATCGTACTTATCAAAATGTACCGACTTTAAACACTTACAATTTAATCGCTAGACATTACCAATGAACTTTCAAATTTGTTTCGTCTTTACCAATATGACTATGAAATGACTGTTTTACCCTAATCTTTTTTAACATTTTACATTATATAAAAAAATCAGATCCAGAATTTGATCCATTGGCTCTCAATTATTTACACATACAAGACTGTAACTACATAATTTGACCTTGGTTGATATGCTAGATCGACTAAGGATGTAATCACTTTACACTATAAGGGTAGACACTCTTGTTTTAATTGCTATTGTCGAAATTGATTGATTCCATTTTAACGGGTTATGACCTATTAAATGATTACTCATTCATGTAACCCATTTGGACCCGAACCAACCCAAACAAACCCAGTCCATCCATCTTCTTGCCCTTGAATAATATTTTTCGTTAGTCCTTTGGTCAGATAATCAATAAATAAATAATTGTTTGTAATGTGCATACTAAAGGAGAAGCAAAAATCAAGTGATATGGAATATGAATATGGAGACACGGATTTGGAATTTTAAAAAGACGATGAAGATGAATATGATGCCATATATATGGAACTTGAACAAGAAGAAAGGATTGTCAATATTATAAATAAATAAGACTTTGAACAAGTTGAGAAGTTAAAGCCACTTCGTTCTCAAGCTGGACTGATCCTAAAAGTGGTGAAACAAGGCATGGGATACAAGTAGTGGCCAGAAAAGATGATGCTCAAGTTGATTTTGATGATTACACTAATCTTTCTCTTGCAGCACATACGAACCTTGATGTTTGTTCTATATGTTATGAATTTTGGACTAGTCACGGGAACCATCAATTTTGTATTAATCTCTTTTTCACTCTTTACTTTTATTTATTTATTATAACACACAGATATAACCCATTGTAGAAGCTTTGTTAAAACGAACCATTCAAGGTCAAATTATGTAGTTACAGTGTTGTATGTGTAAATAATTGAGAACCAAGTGAATGAAATTTTGGATCTGAGTTTTCTTTATTTAATATAATATATTAAAGAAGACAAGGGGTAATACAGTCATTTCATGGTAATATTGGTAAAGACGAAACAAATTTGAAAGTTTATTGGTAATGCCTAGCGATTAAATTGTAAATGTTTAAAGTCAGTATACTTTGATAAGTATGATGGTATTGTATAGTTTTTACCCTTTTATTGGCCTATTTTAAGAGTAGAATTGAGTGAGATAAATAGAATCCTTTAAATTAGCATAAATCTAATCAATTAATTATAGTTTCTCATTTAAAAAAAACTTACTTTTCATTTTTTTAAATTAAATATCTCACACATGGTAAATCGTTAAGTGATAAAAAATACGCTACTGCAACAAGAATTAAATCATTTTTCTATCGAAGCACACATGTATAAACTTTCGGCGAACTTTTTTTTTATTTGATAAAATCTTATATGATATATGATTTTCCAAAATCATATGTGATTTCAGAAAATCATAAATAATTCCAAAAAATCATATACGATTCGTGATACGAATCATATATGATTTCACAAAATCATATATGAATCATGATACGAATCACAATGAAATAATTAATTTTCTAGTACTGATATCATCAACATACTTTTAAATTTTTTTCCAACTTGAATCAAACGTTCAAACATCTATACTGTTAGTTATAATGTCGCAATGTTAATTTAAATGGCCAACGATCGTTGGCAACATTAGTCATGTACTTATATTAATGATCGTTTTAAATTAACTAAAAAGAAAAAATCATACTTTTTACAAAAGTTTAAATTTATAACCCTTTTTGTACTTATTAAAAAATCATAATTTTTCAAGTAAAGTGAATTTTACTATTCTACAAAAGTATATTTTTACTTTGAAAAAAAAATCTTCGTAATATAACAGATACACAAAAGTACTTTTAAAAGAGATTTACAAAACAAACCCGACGTAGATTTATGTACATTCGTAAATTAAGATGACACCAAACACAGTCAATGGGTATACCAAATCCTAACACTAACAAAATTTAATTTACAGTTAAACAAAAAAAATGGCATTTGTACAATCAAAGATTCACATGGGATAAAAGCAACCATTATGGGTCAAGGCCTAAAAATATCAAAAAATAATTACATTTTTGATTTCTTCTAACAAAAACGAACCCAACTGCAATTAGATAAAACTAATACATAAATGTACTTTTAAAAAAGAAATACAAAATGACCACGCCCGTTGGGCGGGTTACGACGCTAGTGTATATATATATATATTATATATATATATATATATATATATATATATATATATATATATATATATATATATATATATATATATATATATATATATATATATATATATATATATATATATATATATATATATATATATATATATATATATATATATATATATATATATATATATATATATATATATATATATATATATATATATATATATATATATATATATATAATATATATACACTAGCCTTAAGACCCGTCCGTTGGACGGCTAGCTTTAAATTATTTTTTAAGATAAATAATTAATAACTATAATGTAATGTTTAAATAAATAAATGTTTTGTACGTCAATCATCGAAGCAAGTTTTTTTTGATATTTATCAAGTTTCAAAAACGTTGTTTTGTTAGCTTCTTTCTCCTCTTCTGCATTTCTATATCAAAAAAAGTATTATAAACAAATAATTAAAAGTAAAATGTCATAATACTTTTTAAAAATAACAAATACCTATATTTTTTACATTATAAAAAATAACAATAATTACATTCTACTAAACCTACATGTATAAGCAGGGTTTAATGCGTTTATTATATTTGTATAAATTAATTTACAAATATCTTGAAAAATATCGCTATTCTCCATCACAATTTCTTACACAGAGTAGTTCAGCAAGAAACAGGGAATTGAAATGAGTTTGTTGCACCTACACCTGCACAATATAAGATTATTGCACAAAAACTAAAAAACATTTGTGTATAGCTTAAGTACAACCAATAAGTGGTTTTAAGAATAACATTTCTACATATAGAAGACTGCTAATATTTACACATTATAGCCTTATTTAAATATTAAAAAAATTACGGATAATAATATTCTTTACTTCAAGTGAGAAAAATGTCCAGAGTTTAACCCAACTCGGACCCAAAGTTGGCAATGGGGATTCATTTGTACCTTTGGCCATTCGAATTAAAGAGATAAAACCAACTTCCACATCACATGGCAACCAACATCAAGTGCACTCAGATTGAAGAAACAACCTTTATATCTCAACTTAATGATAATGAAGATCATATATGGATAACTTATAGATACATATCAAGAAATAGACAAATTTTTGAGGTGAGACTCCTACGATTATCCCTGATATTGTAACAATATGATACATAGAAATTTTTTCAGATAGTTCTCTAGTAAACTATGATTTTTTTTGTTCAAGATTATAATGAAAGATTCTTCATCACAAACCTTAGCTACTCAATAGTGAATATTTTATTTTTATAATTATCTATAATCCAAGCAAAAGCATAAAGAACGAACACTTGGGTCAGTGGGTGTTAGGTTTACTACTAATTGGAGTGTTTGGGTGCTAGTGTGTGGGTTGTGTGGCTAATAATATGACCAAGGAAGAAAAGAGAACTATTAAAAAAAAAACCTATAACTCATATGACAGTCATGTATACAACAATAGCGAGTCAATGTTGACGTAAAAAAGATCTAGTTGCCTCAAAGATGAGTGTTTCTGGCTATGACATTCATAAGGCATAATCCATAATCCTTCTCGTATGATCAATTATTCTGGTAATTTTAAATAGCTATTTAAATTCATTACTATAAACCTATTAGAGTTTATATACAAATTCATTTATAGCGAGATAACTTTTATGAAAGTATATATATACTTGCCTAGGCCTTCGATGCCTCTTTAGTCTAATAAGAGCCTATGTTGCTTTTCATCAACTTGTTCTAATGTTCTCTAATGAAGGAAGAAACCCCTATATATGAAAAAGCCTAGTTTCTAGCTGCAGAACTCCAGCATAATGGGGATTTAAAAGCACTAAAATGTCATCTCTTAGTATTACTTTAAATTAGATGCTACATATCTATATTTTGATGAAGAATTGTTATTATCTAATGAAATATTCCAAACAACGTAAACATACTCTCCCGTTAAGCATATTCCCTTTCTTCGTTTACGCAATCGATTTCTGAGAATAATTTTTTTAACAAAACTAACCAAAACGAATAATGACATCCTATATGGAATTAACTCATCCTTAATTGAGCGTATGCAGTTTGTCGCACAAGTGTTTCATATACTCATATTCAATTCCATTTTTTATAATCTACAAATAAAAAAGAACAAATTTTTAGGGAATAAAATCAAAGTAATATTAACGATACATAGCCAATTTATAAAGATTAAAAATAATGTTAGAACTATGAAATCTACCTTATGAGCAAACAAAATAAGATGGAATAAGATGAGTGATAACAAAAGGATGCATAACAAAGGGTAAGATTTATGCATTCCAATAGAATTTTCGAAGTTCACAGTTGATCGTTACATTGTAATAAATCATTTCAATTATGTATTTCATTTATTTTCAAAGTTTCATAATTATATGATTTTGTATCAAAACATTATAATAAAGAGAAAGTAATTGACATTAAAAACAAATAAAACATAAATTACAAAACAATAAGATAATAACTACACACGAAAAAAATTACACACAAAATTAAATTAATCACTAACCTTAAATCGATTTGGATTTATAGTTTTTGTATTCACTAATCAGAAAATGATAATGGTAGAAGTCGATTTGGATTCGGTGTGTATATGAAATCGATATAGATTTTAGGTTTCATATAACTTGGAGGTATTTTGATCTTTACATTTTGATTCATCAATAATCTTTTTTGTTTAAAGGTTTTGATAATCGATTGATAATCAGATATTGAGAGTTGTATGTATGGATTTGGGTTTTAATTTTTTTGGTTTAATGTTCTGCTGGTTATTTTTGGTAAAAATCAAAGTTTGGAGCCTAAAATGAAGCTGAGGCGTTGATTATTAGTATGGGGACATATGTCATTTTCTTGAGATTTTTGTTTTAAGATCATTTCTAAAAAAGCTTGTTTTAATAGTAGGTGTATATATATATATATATATATATATATATATATATATATATATATATATATATATATATATATATATATATATATATATATATATATATATATATATATATATATATATATATATATATATATATATATATATATATATATATATATATATATATATATATATATATATTTACATCATATAGAGGAGGGATATGGTACATAAGCATGCTATAAATACATGTCAGCATCATTTGGACCGTGATCATCATTCGGGTCATGTGCTGTACCCGACTTATATTCATATTCAATCCAAATCTTCCCCATATCTGTATTCGTTTTCCAAAACCCTAATCAGTAACCCTTAATCAATCACCACACCAATGGGATCAGTAAACCCTAATATTGATTCGATGGATGAATCTAATCTGGGTATGATTCATCAATCGTTATTAGACATCATCAAATAAAGGTAACATAGATCCTGTTTTCTTAAAGTCTGCCTTAATTATGTCATTAGAGCTACTGCTAGCATTAAAGCTAATAACGGATTTAATGCTCTAGCTGCTAAACAAGAAGATTTAGGTAATATATCACTTTTGTTGATCATGATCTTCTAATATATTTTATCTTCTTCCAAATTGCTCCATTGTTATATCATGCTACGAATTATTGGTTTTTCTTATCTTAGTAAGATTAAGCTTAAATTAATAGCAGAACAAACAAAATATTGTACTAAGGTACTTTGAACCTACCGTCATATAAGAGGATGGATATGCCACGTACAATAGAACAAGCAGCTTTGACCTTGGCTTACTAACATGGGGATCGAAGTAGCAACGTGGATTAGTGATCATTCTTACCTAATATCTTGAAACTTGATGTCTTACAGGATCAAACTTATTGGGGTTTGCCGCACAACTCAGTGCATATGTGGTACACAAAATTGGTCGTTATTTGGAAAATATATTTATGTGCTCTAGCGTGGGTCAAACGGGGTAGTTTGTTATAGGCTAATCAACAATTATAATGCAGTTTGGTCCTACGAATGATGGTGATGATGATTCTATGCAAAACCAGTGCAAATATTTATGTTGCTCTTATAATTAAGCTGCTAACTAAGTTTTTCTAGGCTGCACAAGATCACCCCGTCGAGTGGTCATTAGGTAGCGTTATTTATTTTAGCCTTAAATGTTTGTGTGTTGCAATATCGAGGGTCATGATTTTCCATCTAGATTTGGTTATGTTCTTTTCAATTTCAAAACTAACTTTGCGAGAATCTAAGATGCGTTGACTTTTTCCATCTTTTTTATATTCTCAGGGACAAAAGTACTAGTGTTTCGAGGATCATACCCTTGATCTCTTAGCAGGTACAGTTTAATGTTAATTTGTCATAGTTTTTTCCTTTCTTCCTATGAGGCTATGATGCATGATTAAGCTTGATTACATTTACGTTTTTGTGTGCTTTGGTTAGCAAAAAGTCGTGGATTTATATAAATGAGAAAACGACACTTCTGTAACTATATTCTAGAGAATGGACAGATTGCCATGGTATTATTCTGGAATTGCTCGAGTTTTTCAAACTGCACAAAATCTATAATTCTTATAAATTTCATTCTTATGTAGACGAATGGATCAGAAGTGGTGTTTCTCTCTCTACTGAATGATGGTGATAATATCAGGTATCATATCTTTTATTCGTCACTCGAGCTGCAAGCATTCACATATAAGATGGTAACTATGACGTGATTATCATTGCCTTCTCTTCACGATAAAGTGCTTGCAGTTGCGCTAGAGGCCGTAATTAACAGTTCTCAAAATCAAAAAAAGCAGGTTGAAATTCGATCTGTTTAATTATGTCTTGTTTGCGACCTTAATAGAGGTGGTAATGTTGATCGGTTGGTCAAATTATCTTTGTTGGCGCAGGGTGTCCCTGGAGTACTTTCTTATATACATAAAGGATTTAGATCAAGAAAAGCAAATAACGGCATCAACTTTCATGAAGATTTTAAATCAGGTTTTGGCAATATGGACAGAATCTTTCATGAAGCTGGTGATGTGAACTGTGACAATGAGAATGTAATTTTAAACTTGGATCTTTATGATTAAATTGATAGTCTGTTAATCTCTGTTATTTCATATGTATATAACATACTGATGGATTGTGGTTTACAGTCTTTAATGAGTTGGTATAAGGTGGAAGGTTTCCCTACTATTCTAGTGTTTGGCTGATACAAAGGATCTCCACTCACTTATGAGTTATGAAGGAGCAAGAGGGGCCTCATCAATCGAATCATTTGGATTTGTTATGCTATAAACTTAATGGTTATTTTGGGTCAGTAATTATAACGTCGTATTCAGCCGTAACTGTCATTTGATTTGTTACTTGAATAAACCCGAGTCACTACATTATATGCACAGTTAGGACTTATGTGCATTTATCAGGTATTGTCGACCTCTTTTGATAGTTTCCTGATATTGACTGGTATTGTAGAGTGTTCGTGTCGCTACAAAATCTCGGCTATCGCCTCGTCCTCACGAACCTGCATATTTATGTGACAGGAATGCACAATCGATATTCCTCTTGATTCATCATCCAAACACACAACACCGTTAATATGAGTCAGAAATATGTTGAAAATCATTTTAATAAGCATTACCAAACAACCTGTTTTAAGGTCATGTAATTTAATTTTGTTATATGTTTTGGAGCTAACTAATGAGAGTCTGTAGCGTCAGTAGTTTCACTTTCATTAGTTGCTCAGCAGTCTCGCCAATTTTGTGTGTTTGGATAATATCCCCACGAGGCAGCTTGAAATAATATTTAACGTCGACATTCATGATCAAAATCTGGTTGTGCAGGTTCTTGTTGTGCATAAAAAAAAATGATGCATATTGTCACTTAGCAAAATCCCATTGATAATCTAATGACTAGGAAAAGAACATTTGAAAGGAATGGGTTCACATGACTAAAAAAGGACTCTTGCTATTGGTATATGGTATATCGCATGTGCCAACTGCCACAAAACTAGAAGCTGATATCTCTTGGAATAGTTGAACAGTTGGATGACTTTGACTCGAGACGTGATGTCAAAGGGGTATTGGATACTAACAAAATTGGAAGTCTTGACCCGGCCTTGTAGAAACATGTCGACTTTCACTGCGTGTCATTAAAAGCATAGACTAATTTTCCAGGTATTATATATTTTCCTATTTATAGACCTGCATCAGGTAATTATGTAATATTTGGATGGATATTCTGTTTCCATGTATTATATATTTCCAACTTATAGACCCGTAGCATGTAAACAGCAATCGATTCTTGAAAAAAAGTTATGTATCGGGTAAATATGGATATCGTATTTTTCTTTGTGCGATACTAACAGAAAAGAGCATACCACAACATGTCATATTTGGTTGTTTCTTTTGTATAGGTGCACGGGTTTGAAAGTGGAATGAGACCATATATCTAGAAAGTTTGCTAAAGTTAACTGTTAACACAAGGTTAGGCTTTGGGTCAACCGAGATCATATCTCTCATCTCTCCCTCCAATCATACATCAGGCAGTCGTTTGATCCAAATAGATGAAAATGGTACACTTATTGGATCTGGTTATGTGTGTTTTTAGTATGGGGTGTTTTAAATTGCTGATTAAAATTGTGCATCTGCTGATTGCTTTATGAAATTAGATAGTCCCA
Source organism: Glebionis coronaria (assembly GCA_025667525.1). Lineage (NCBI taxonomy): Eukaryota > Viridiplantae > Streptophyta > Magnoliopsida > Asterales > Asteraceae > Glebionis > Glebionis coronaria. Next base: position 58,303 of record JANFOE010001325.1, read on the forward strand.
AAAATGGTTATTAGATACAGATTATGACACTTTTAAAATAATTTGTAAGTATAATAATTTATCAAAATGTAATAAGTAGATAAAGCAAGCTAATACGCCATCTCACACACACCCATGGTCACATAGATTTTATAACAAGACAGTGACAACTTAACGCAAATGATACATAACTAATATGTTTTTTATTGTTTCATCACAAAAATTGCAGCTAATAAAGCTAAGAGGCAACACACTAACTAAAAGTAATGGGAGAGGAAATGGAGTTGCTAATGAAGGGAAGAGAGAAATCAGAAGACCAATAATATTGAGTACGGCAATTGTGACTTAGAATCTAACGAGGGGCGATGAAGGGTGGCTCGGCCCTGCTTATGATTGTAAGGTGGAATGCAAAGGGTTTACCCTACAATGAGACGATAGTTATCCCAAAAGTGATAAATATAAAAGCATGACTATGATTACGGTTCATGATTCTCATTAGCTAAAAGCACAAGAAGCAAAATTTGGGAATGCAATGGTAAAAAACAAAAAAGTTCTTTTAGTTCAGAAAATTGTTTCAGAGTTATACATTCAAGAAAATGCCTACATTGAAATAGTATATTAACATATAAGTGATAAATACCAGCATTGATTCTGCTGTATAGCAGCAACATCAGCCTCAACACTATACGCTCACGCCGCTAATGTGTCCACAAAACCTGAGTCTTGGAACTGATTCCACTGTATAGCAGCAACATCAGCCTCGACATTTGTCTCTATACTAAACATATTGATAAAATTCTTTGTTAGCGACTCAATCATTCTCAACACTTTCTTCACCCACTAAGGAGGACCGATTGCTTTACTCCACACACACCACAGCTTCAGATATTATTTATTTCAGATTTACTGAAGTTTATATAAGTTATCTATGTATTATGCAGAAAAGAAGCAGAAGCCACTAGCCAAAGTTCTGCAGGAATTTGATTTACCACCTGCTATATTTCCACGTGAAGTGAAAAAATACGTGTTGGATTAGGAAAAGAAGACACTAACTATGACCAAACGCACAGTCTATGAAGTGAGTTATAGACAGTCATCTATTATAAGGTTTTCAATGAACGTGACGGGACATATTGAGAAAGAAAAGCTGATAGAAATAAAAGGCCTTAAGACGAAAGTGATAATATGGGTGAATACATAGAACTTCAGCTAAGGTTTTCCACTTACCGGATTACCAATCACTTCTTTTCGTTTCTAATGCACTTTTCTGAACCAAGTGTCCAATGTGATATTTAAAACTCATAATTGCTAATTATTATAGAAAATAAGGATAAGAATATGAATGTTTGATACTTTGATTGGTGTGAACTGAACATGTACATTCACCAGACCGGCCTCTTCATCATATAGTATTCATCTACAATATTTTAAAGTTATTCATAACGTTATTTGGTTTTATTTATGCAAGGCGGTATAGCATTTTTTATACTATTTGTTAGTTAGTTTTTTACTTGTGTATTGAAGGTAATAGTTAGTTATTTGGCTAAGGTTTCTTAGGTAGATTTATTTTGAGTGTTTGGAATATAGCTTATAGAATATTGAATACTTTATAATGGAGATTTTTTGAGCTTTTTTTTGTTTATTATGTTGTGAGACAGGGCATGGTAAGGCGTTTTTTCTGAATCGATGGTTCACACATGGGCTAGTTTTTAGGAGGACAGAATATCCTCATATCCTTTTGTCTACTATGGTGAAGCAATGAAGAAAATACAGAAGGAAGAGTAAGCTAAAAAATTTGGAAATGAACGATACAATATATTTAGCCGATGTCCTTCAGGTCTGACTGCCACTACTGTTCTCTTAGCCGGAGTTGATCAGGTTTCTCCCATACCATATTCTTTATCTTATAAATGTCGATTAAGAGCTTTTGTCGAAAGAAAAGGTAATTTTATTATATTGCTAAAATTTTTAGATCGACCATGTGTAAAATAATACATTGAAAATATATACTAATATGATTGATTCTACATTACACCATAGCATTGATAAATAATGAACCCAAAGATAAAAAATATTGTTCTAGAGCCAACTTATATTTATGGGGCCACATAATATGATAAAAAGAAATGCTTTTGCTGAGGTGAATAAAGATATACTGTCATTATTTTGCATCGTCGTTGATATTAAATATTGAAGGACCGAAGTAGATAGTTAATGTTTATGCATGAAAAGGGATAATATTAGACACAGGCTACGTCTATAAAACTGTAGATCTAACCGGGTCAAGGCGAATGAGAGATCAAAATGGTTAACATGAAAGTGTTGTAGTAAACGGGGCAAGTGGGGACGATTGTTGAAATATGGGATCTGAAATGTAGGATCTGAATGTTTCTGTTGCAGTAAACGGATCATGTAGTGAGGTATTATCCGCACACCGATAAGCGTTTGCAGCCATTATTGATGTGTACCACCGATAGGCATTTGTAGCCATTATACAAAGTAATGTGCATATAGGCGTTTGCAGCCGTTATACAAGTGTTGTATTATCAAAGCAGGCCGGATTGGCCGGATGTACGAACACATTTCTATTTAGTTGTCAATTATAACTTCTACAATCACATTTAGTTTTTTTTGGTATATAATAGGTTAAAAAGTTGAACAAACATGTTGTGATACTTTGACCCATTTACTTGTGATTAGTTCATCCATGCCGTATTATTTCGTAACGCGTTAAACATGGCATAGCAGTCTAGCACGTTAAACGGGTCCATACGAACCCATAGTGTAATTCTAATTAAAAAAACTTCATTTTTCTTATTGAAGTTCTATTATATTTATAATGGACGTGTCACGTTATATTGGAAATGAAACAGAAGGTCCAAGGTAGTCACTTTTCACTAACAAAATGTATCAACCAGAAGACAACCACGTATCCATTTTTTAGCTATACAATTTTCATAACTATGAGAGTATTGTCTTTATAGTGATGGAATCCTATTTACAACCGCATACTGTATACACTCCTGCAGAACCTGGAAATGCATTCCGTAAGGTTGAAGACGTTAGCAGCATGTTTGCAAAGGGTTTTCTTTTAGGTGATATTGTTAGCAAAGGTAATTCCTTCAAAGACAAACATGGTTTGATCTATGTCTCAATATTTCCTGTGAAGTTTTCTTAATCTTAAAGTTTATTTTGAATACAATACAATATAGATTCGAAAAATGCATTTTTGTCCTGAGAACCAATGATGGAATGATCGACTTTTCTTATAGGAAGTGCATTCAAAAGATTATGTGTCGAGCATAAGATTATGTTTACTACTACTACTCTTCAAAATAAGACTACATATTAGAAACCGTTTTCCATTTTCTCCGGATGCTAATAATAAGTGTGAAGTATGATATTTGATATTATTGCAATGAGCTAGATCACAACTCGTTCGAGTTGTTTTGTTGATTAAACTCATAGGCACAATGTAGACATGTTTTGGAAGAATTGAAGTTATGACATGCCATAGATGTTTTTGGTCATCTCAACGGATGATCGAGGCAAGTAAAATAAGAATAAGGTTAACAAGTGTATTAGTGTCACATAAATCAATTGTACGTATAATGTTTTTATGGACAGATAGCCGAATATACTTTTATTAAAAGCAAAGCAACCAAGATCATTGTTTAAACTATTGCGTGTCTGTAGAAGCAAATGTAACCAACAAGTTAGAGTAAGCTCTTTATAATAAAGAGAAAGTAACTGACATTAAAAACAAATAAAACATAAATTACAAAACAATAAGATAATAACTACACACGAAAAAAATTACACACAAAATTAAATTAATCACTAACCTTAAATCGATTTGGATTTATAGTTTTTGTATTCACTAATCAGAAAATGATAATGGTAGAAGTCGATTTGGATTCGGTGTGTATATGAAATCGATATAGATTTTAGGTTTCATATAACTTGGAGGTATTTTGATCTTTACATTTTGATTCATCAATAATCTTTTTTGTTTAAAGGTTTTGATAATCGATTGATAATCAGATATTGAGAGTCGTATGTATGGATTTGGGTTTTAATTTTTTTGGTTTAATGTTCTGCTGGTTATTTTTGGTAAAAATCAAAGTTTGGAGCCTAAAATGAAGCTGAGGCGTTGATTATTAGTATGGGGACATATGTCATTTTCTTGAGATTTTTGTTTTAAGATCATTTCTAAAAAAGCTTGTTTTAATAGTAGGTATATATATATATATATATATATATATATATATATATATATATATATATATATATATATATATATATATATATATATATATATATATATATATATATATATATATATATATATATATATATATATATATATATATATATATATATATATATATATATATATATATATATATATATATATATATATATATATATATATATATATATATTTACATCATATAGAGGAGGGATATGGTACATAAGCATGCTATAAATACAAGTCAGCATCATTTGGACCGTGATCATCATTCGGGTCGTGTGCTGTACCCGACTTATATTCATATTCAATCCAAATCTTCCCCATCTCTGTATTCGTTTTCCAAAACCCTAATCAGTAACCCTTAATCAATCACCACACCAATGGGATCAGTAAACCCTAATATTGATTCGATGGATGAATCTAATATGGGTATGATTCATCAATCGTTATTAGACATCATCAAATAAAGGTATCATAGATCCCGTTTTCTTAAAGTCTGCCTTAATTATGTCATTAGAGCTACTGCTAGCATTAAAGCTAATAACGGATTTAATGCTCTAGCTGCTAAACAAGAAGATTTAGGTAATATATCACTTTTGTTGATCATGATCTTCTAATATATTTTATCTTCTTCCAAATTGCTCCATTGTTATATCATGCTACGGATTATTGGTTTTTCTTATCTTAGTAAGATTAAGCTCAAATTAATAGCAGAACAAACAAAATATTGTACTAAGGTACTTTGAACCTACCGTCATATAAGAGGATGGATATGCCACGTACAATAGAACAAGCAGCTTTGACCTTGGCTTACTAACATGGGGATCGAAGTAGCAACGTGGATTAGTGATCATTCTTACCTAATATCTTGAAACTTGATGTCTTACAGGATCAAACTTATTGGGGTTTGCCGCACAGCTCAGTGCATATGTGGTACACAAAATTGGTCGTTATTTGGAAAATATATTTATGTGCTCTAGCGTGGGTCAAACGGGGTAGCTTCTTATAGGCTAATCAACAATTGTAATGTAGGTTGGTCCTACGAATGATGGTGATGATGATTCTATGCAAAACCAGTGCAAATATTTATGTTGCTCTTATAATTAAGCTGCTAACTAAGTTTTTTCTAGGCTGCACAAGATCACCCCGTCGAGTGGTCATTAGGTAGCGTTATTTATTTTAGCCTTTGATGTTTGTGTGTTGCAATATCGAGGGTCATGATTTTCCATCTGGATTTGGTTATGTTCTTTTCAATTTCAAAACTAACTTTGCGAGAATCTAAGATGCGTTGACGTTTTCCATCTTTTTTATATTCTCAGGGACAAAAGTACCAGTGTTTCGAGGATCATACCCTTGATCTCTTAGCAGGTACAGTTTAATGTTAATTTGTCATAGTTTTTTCCTTTCTTCCTATGAGGCTATGATGCATGATTAAGCTTGATTACATTTACGTTTTTGTGTGCTTTGGTTAGCAAAAAGTCGTGGATTTATATAAATGAGAAAACGACACTTCTGTAACTATATTCTATAGAATGGACAGATTGCCATGGTATTATTCTGGAATTGCTCGAGTTTTTCAAACTGCACAAAATCTATAATTCTTATAAATTTCATTCTTATGTAGACGAATGGATCAGAAGTGGTGTTTCTCTCTCTACTGAATGATGGTGATAATATCAGGTATCATATCTTTTATTCGTCACTCGAGCTGCAAGCATTCACATATAAGATGGTAACTATGACGTGATTATCATTGCCTTCTCTTCACGATAAAGTGCTTGCAGTTGCGCTAGAGGCCGTAATTAACAGTTCTCAAAATCAAAAAAAGCAGGTTGAAATTCGATCTGTTTAATTATGTCTTGTTTGCGACCTTAATAGAGGTGGTAATGTTGATCGGTTGGTCAAATTATCTTTGTTGGCGCAGGGTGTCCCTGGAGTACTTTCTTATATACATAAAGGATTTAGATCAAGAAAAGCAAATAACGGCATCAACTTTCATGAAGATTTTAAATCAGGTTTTGGCAAACTGGACAGAATCTTTCATGAAGCTGGTGATGTGAACTGTGACAATGAGAATGTAATTTTAAACTTGGATCTTTATGATTAAATTGATAGTCTGTTAATCTCTGTTATTTCATATGTATATAACATACTGATGGATTTTGGTTTACAGTCTTTAATGAGTTGGTATAAGGTGGAAGGTTTCCCTACTATTCTAGTGTTTGGCTGATACAAAGGATCTCCACTCACGTATGAGTTATGAAGGAGCAAGAAGTGCCTCATCAATCGAATCATTTGGATTTATTATGCTATAAACTTAATGGTTATTTTGGGTCAGTAATTATAACGTCGTATTCAGCCGTAACTGTCATTTGATTTGTTACTTGAATAAACCCGAGTCACTACATTATATGCACAGTTAGGACTTATGTGCATTTATCAAGTATTGTCGACCTCTTTTGATAGTTTCCTGATATTGACTGGTATTGTAGAGTGTTCGTGTCGCTACAAAATCTCGGCTATCGCCTCGTCCTCACGAACCTGCATATTTATGTGACAGGAATGCACAGTCGATATTCCTCTTGATTCATCATCCAAACACACAACACCGTTAATATGAGTCAGAAATATGTTGAAAATCATTTTAATAAGCATTACCAAACAACCTGTTTTAAGTTCATGAAATTTAATTTTGTTATAAGTTTTGGAGCTAACTAATGAGAGTCTGTAGCGTCAGTAGTTTCACTTTCATTAGTTGCTCAGCAGTCTCGCCAATTTTGTGTGTTTGGATAATATCCCCACGAGGCAGCTTGAAATAATATTTAACGTCGACATTCATGATCAAAATCTGGTTGTGCAGGTTCTTGTTGTGCATAAAGAAATGATGCATATTGTCACTTAGCAAACTCCCATTGATAATCTAATGACTAGGAAAAGAACATTTGAAAGGAATGGGTTCACATGACTAAAAAAGGACTCTTGCTATTGGTATATGGTATATGGCATGTGCCAACTGCCACAAAACTAGAAGCTGATATCTCTTGGAATAGTTGAACAGTTGGATGACTTTGACTCGAGACGTGATGTCAAAGGGGTATTGGATAGTAACAAAATTGGAAGTCTTGACCCGGCCTTGCAGAAACATGTCGACTTTCACTGCGTGTCATTAAAAGCATAGACTAATTTTCCAGGTATTATATATTTTCCTATTTATAGACCTGCAGCAGGTAATTATGTAATATTTGGATGGATATTCTGTTTCCATGTATTATATATTTTCAACTTATAGACCCGTAGCATGTAAACAGCAATCGATTATTGAAAAAAAGTTATGTATCGGGTAAATATGGATATCGTATTTTTCTTTGTGCGATACTAACAGAAAAGAGCATACCACAACATGTCATATTTGGTTGTTTCTTTTGTATAGGTGCACGGGTTTGAAAGTGGAATGAGACCATATATCTAGAAAGTTTGCTAAAGTTAACTGTTAACACAAGGTTAGGCTTTGGGTTAACCGAGATCATATCTCTCATCTCTCCCTCCAATCATACATCAGGCAGTCGTTTGATCCAAATAGATGAAAATGGTACACTTATTAGATCTGGTTATGTGTGTTTTTAGTATGGGGTGTTTTAAATTGCTGATTAAAATTGTGCATCTGCTGATTGCTTTATGAAATTAGATAGTCCCAAAAATGGTTATTAGATACAGATTATGACACTTTTAAAATAATTTGTAAGTATAATAATTTATCAAAATGTAATAAGTAGATAAAGCAAGCTAATACGCCATCTCACACACACCCATGGTCGCATAGATTTTATAACAAGACAGTGACAACTTAACGCAAATGATACATAACTAATATGTTTTTTATTGTTTCATCACAAAAATTGCAGCTAATAAAGCTAAGAGGCAACACACTAACTAAAAGTAATGGGAGAGGAAATGGAGTTGCTAATGAAGGGAAGAGAGAAATCAGAAGACCAATAATATTGAGTACGGCAATTGTGACTTAGAATCTAACGAGGGGCGATGAAGGGTGGCTCTGCCCTGCTTATGATTGTAAGGTGGAATGCAAAGGGTTTACCCTACAATGAGACGATAGTTATCCCAAAAGTGATAAATATAAAAGCATGACTATGATTACGGTTCATGATTCTCATTATCTAAAAGCACAAGAAGCAAAATTTGGGAATGCAATGGTAAAAAACAAAAAAGTTCTTTTAGTTCAGAAAATTGTTTCAGGGTTATACATTCAAGAAAATGCCTACATTGAAATAGTATATTAACATATAAGTGATAAATACCAGCATTGATTCCGCTGTATAGCAGCAACATCAGCCTCAACACTATACGCTCACGCCTCTAATGTGTCCACAAAACCTGAGTCTTGGAACTGATTCCACTGTATAGCAGCAACATCAGCCTCGACATTTGTCTCTATACTAAACATATTGATAAAATTCTTTGTTAGCGACTCAATCATTCTCAACACTTTCTTCACCCACTAAGGAGGACCGATTGCTTTACTCCACACACACCACAGCTTTAGATATTATTTATTTCAGATTTACTGAAGTTTATATAAGTTATCTATGTATTATGCAGAAAAGAAGCAGAAGCCACTAGCCAAAGTTCTGTAGGAGTTTGATTTACCACCTGCTATCTTTCCACGTGAAGTGAAAAAATACGTGTTGGATTAGGAAAAGAAGACACTAACTATGACCAAACGCACAGTCTATGAAGTGAGTTATAGACAGTCATCTATTATAAGGTTTTCAATGAACGTGACGGGACATATTGAGAAAGAAAGCTGATAGAAATAAAAGGCCTTAAGACGAAATTGATAATATGGGTGAATAAATAGAACTTCAGCTAAGGTTTTCCACTTATCGGATTACCAATCACTTCTTTTCGGTTCTAATGCACTTTTCTGAACCAAGTGTCCAATGTGATATTTAAAACTCATAATTGCTAATTATTATAGAAAATAAGGATAAAAATATGAATGTTTGATACTTTGATTGGTGTGAACTGAACATGTACATTCACCAGACCGGCCTCTTGATCATATAGTATTCATCTACAATATTTTAAAGTTATTCATAATGTTATTTGGTTTTATTTATGCAAGGCGGTATAGCATTTTTTATACTATTTATTAGTTAGTTTTTTACTTGTGTATTGAAGGTAATAGTTAGTTATTTGGCTAAGGTTTCTTAGGTAGATTTATTTTGAGTGTTTGGAATATAGCTTATAGAATATTGAATACTTTATAATGGAATTTTTTGAGCTTTTTTTTTGTTTATTATGTTGTGAGACAGAGCATGGTAAGGCGTTTTTTCTGAATCGATGGTTCACACAGGGGCTAGTTTTTAGGAGGACAGAATATCCTCATATCCTTTTGTCTACTATGGTGAAGCAATGAAGAAAATACAGAAGGAAGTGTAAGCTAAAAAAGTTGGAAATGAACGATACAATATATTTAGCCGATGTCCTTCAGGTCTGACTGCCACTACTGTTCTCTTAGCCGGAGTTGATCAGGTTTCTCCCATACCATATTCTTTATCTTATAAATGTCGATTAAGAGCTTTTATCGAACGAAAAGGTAATTTTATTATATTGCTAAAATTTTTAGATCGACCATGTGTAAAATAATACATTGAAAATATATACTAATATGATTGATTCTACATTACACCATAGCATTGATAAATAATGAACCCAAAGATAAAAAATATTGTTCTAGAGCCAACTTATATTTATGGGGCCCCATAATATGACAAAAAGAAATGCTTTTGCTGAGGTGAATAAAGATATACTGTCATTATTTTGCATCGTCGTTGATATTAAATATTGAAGGCCCGAAGTAGATAGTTAATGTTTATGCATGAAAAGGGATAATATTAGACACAGGCTACGTCTATAAAACTGTAGATCTAACCGGGTCAAGGCGAATGAGAGATCAAAATGGTTAACTTGAAAGTGTTGTAGTAAACGGGTCAAGTGGGGACGATTGTTGAAATATGGGATCTGAAATGTAGGATCTGAACGTTTCTGTTGTAGTAAACGGATCATGTAGTGAGGTATTATCCGCACACCGATATGCGTTTGCAGCCATTATTGATGTGTACCACCGATAGGCATTTGTAGCCATTATACAAAGTAATGTGCATATAGGCGTTTGCAGCCGTTATACAAGTGTTGTATTATCAAAGCAGGCCGGATTGGCCGGATGTACGAACACATTTCTATTTAGTTGTCAATTATAACTTCTACAATCACATTTAGTTTTTTTTGGTATATAATAGGTTAAAAAGTTGAACAAACATGTTGTGATACTTTGACCCATTTACTTGTGATTAGTTCATCCATGCCGTTTTATTTCGTAACGCGTTAAACATGGCATAGCAGTCTAGCACGTTAAACGGGTCCATACGAACCCATAGTGTAATTCTAATTAAAAAAAACTTCATTTTTCTTATTGAAGTTCTATTATATTTATAATGGACGCACGTTATATTGGAAATGAAACAGAAGGTCCAAGGTAGTCACTTTTCACTAAGAAAATGTATCAACCAGAACACAACCACGTATCCATTTTTTAGCTATACAATTTTCATAACTATGAGAGTATTGTGTTTATAGTGATGGAATCCTATTTACAACCGCATACTGTAAACACTCCTGCAGAACCTGGAAATGCATTCCGTAAGGTTGAAGACGTTAGAAGCATGTTTGCAAAGGGTTTTCTTTTAGGTGATATTGTTAGCAAAGGTAATTCCTTCAAAGACAAACATGGTTTGATATCATTGTTCAGTCTATGTCTCAATATTTCCTGTGAAGTTTTCTTAATCTTAAAGTTTATTTTGAATACAATAAAATATAGATTCGAAAAATGCATTTTTGTCCTGAGAACCAATGATGGAATGATCGACTTTTCTTATAGGAAGTGCATTCAAAAGATTACGTGTCGAGCATAAGATTATGTTTACTACTACTACTCTTCAAAATAAGACTACATATTAGAAACCGTTTTCCATTTTCTCCGGATGCTAATAATAAGTGTGAAGTATGATATTTGATATTATTGCAATGAGCTAGATCACAACTCGTTCGAGTTGTTTTGTTGATTAAACTCATAGGCACAATGTAGACATGTTTTGTAAGAATTGAAGTTATGACATGCCATAGATGTTTTTGGTCATCTCAACGGATGATCGAGGCAAGTAAAATAAGAATAAGGTTAACAAGTGTATTAGTGTCACATAAATCAATTGTACGTATAATGTTTTTATGGACAGATAGCTGAATATACTTTTATTAAAAGCAAAGCAACCAAGATCATTGTTTAAACTATTGCATGTCTGAGTGGTTTCAAAACATACACCTATTATACCATTTAACAACACAATGTCACAAGCAACTTAATAGCAATTTCAAAGTTGGCGTTTATAATACATGAGTAGAGATACAATAAGAAGAAAAATTAAAATGAGAAGAATAAGAATGATTTCTAAGCACATACTTCTGATAGAAGTAAGAAATTGAAAAAAATGCATCTGACTTTGTATGTGCATCTGAAATGTGTGGTGATGGTTTTTTCTCATCTTTCTCATTTTAGTTATTCTTCTTATTCGATCCTAACTCTATAATACATCAAATTAACATCAGTTACAACTTTTATAAGTTACTTATGGGTTTCAAAAAGTTACTTATATATAAACAAATATTTAACAAAAAATAAGTTAATTGACAATCAGAAGTCATACCCGTCCATGAGACGGGTTTTGTCACTAGTATATATATATATATATATATATATATATATATATATATATATATATATATATATATATATATATATATATATATATATATATATATATATATATATATATATATATATATATATATATATATATATATATATATATATATATATATATATATATATATATATAGAGAGAGAGAGAGAGAGAGAGAGAGAGAGAGAAAGAAAGAGAGAGTTACGTTATTGTAATGTAGTAGCTTAAAGTTGTTAAAATAAAAAGTTATCTTAACAATATGTGATTTACTTAATATTAAACACAAAACAATAAATCTTATACATAAACATTGGTATAAAATCACTAAACATTTTGATACGTAAAAATTTATAGTTGATACATATGATACATAGTTATAATTCGAAAATATTATTAGCATAAATAATTATTTATTCGTGAATTCAGTGATACATTATCACATGTTGCATTCGATATAACAAAATAAGAGATAAACTATAAACTAGTAATATTAAAAATTGTGAACTAGCTACTCATACACGAACTAAAACTCCCAAAACACTCGTACACGAACTAAAAAAATCATAAATGAACCAAAACTAATCAACAAATGTGATATTTTCCTATTTTCTATTACTTCTCATTTTAACAACTTTAAGCACCAAAACCATTTTACCTAAATTATATATATATATATATATATATATATATATATATATATATATATATATATATATATATATATATATATATATATATATATATATATATATATATATATATATATATATATATATATGTGTGTGTGTGTGTGTGTGTGTGTATATATACTAGTGTCGTAACCCGCCCAACGGGCGGGTTGTTTTGCAAAACTTTTTTTAAAGTACGATTAGGTATTAGTTTTATCTGTTTATAGTGTGACTTCTTTTTGTTAAAAGAAAAATAATTTTTTTATATTTGTAGAGCTTGGCTCATCGGATGGACGTGTTTTGTCACATATGAAGTTTTTGTTGTACAAATATTGGTTTGATATGATGCCCAAAACAAAAGTTCAAAGTATCAGAAATATGGAGTTGCCTCTATTCAAAATGGGTCTAATGGCTCACAAGTGGAGACCAAATGAAATGGGTTGAACATGTTGAACTTCGACTAAAAATGTATACCAATGAATGTTACTTCTTACATAATTTATTAAATACTATGCAAAACACTTATGTAATACAGAGAAATAAAACTTATCGATTAGAAATAAATTTATCTTGTTGATTAATAACACGAAATATGGTTGGGGCTTAAACTTGGTGTCAAATAAAAAAGTGAGTGTCACGTAAGTTTCACACGAAAATCTTTAACGCGCGGATTTTTAATTACATGCATTCCAAAAAGGTTGCGCCGTTTTTGACGAAAGTGTCGAGACATGTTCGTGTCAAAAGGATATACACAGCTATTTAGTTATATTCATAACCTCAAAATTCAAAAACACATTTTCTCACTATCAACTTTAACATGTCCCAAATGTTGATCTTGAACTCGAAAATTTGTAAGAAACAAATTAAATCCATTCATTAAAAAGTCTTATTGGTGTTGTAATGCTTAGCTATACATACAACATACTACGTAGTAATACAAATATATTGTAAGTATTTTTACGTCTATTTACCATTTGACTAAAAATGTTAAAATCCATATTCTCATATAAGTGTGGTGACTGGTGTTAATGGATCATCTTTGCATGTCATGTCATGTTTGTTATGGTATCCATCTACTCGCCTAATAAAAACGTGGGCTAATTTTTTAAATGCTGTAAATTTTTATTTTTCTCACTCATTAAATGATATTTTTTAAAATGTTTTATACAACTTATTTGATTTGCAAAAAATCTTAAAATTGTACTTTATTCTTTATGACACATGTTAGAGAATAGTATATTTGTGTAAGACAAAAATACTTGTCTCTAAAAAGTTGTATTTATACAACTTCGTTGTACTTTTTATGCGACATGTATTAAAAATATTTTTTTATTTATAAAACCTTTTAAATCTATTTATTTTTAACTTTATTTTTATGCAACTTGTATATTTCTTAGATAATGATTTCACATTTGTGTAAGATTCTTTTTAACAAAATCGATGCATACTTTTATATGACTTTTATAAATATTTAAATAATAAATTTTTTTTTAAATAAATGTGAAAAAACAAGTATTTGTAAGTGTTTCTTTTATAGAATTTTAGTATAAATTAATATGAAAAAAACAAATATTTGTAAGAGTTTTTCTTATAGAACTTTTAATAATTTTCATGCGAATTGTACTTTTATTAATTTTATCAAAAATGAACAAAGTAAAACTATGAGAAAGAAAAAGAAGCATGTAATAAAAGATCTAGCTCAAAAAACAATTTCCTAAGATTTAGATTATTAACTATGTGATTATATGCAATAATAATCTATAGTTAAATATTTAGTATGATGTAGTAATTGTGTCGCTTTAACTGTTCTCATTGTTTAGTTTATAACTTCTTATATTTCCTCAAGAGATGTGTACGAACATATTTTCCGTATGTAATAAACTATCAAGTTCTAACTATGAAAGAAATAACACACCTGAAGATGATAGGTGTGTAGCTGTGACGTTTGTATAGAGACATTAAGGATTTAAATATTCTCGTACTTGGATTGACTTGTATCAAACCCAACTAATCATTTTATCAGGATCATGACCACGCGAGTAATAATTTGACCAAATTATGACTTACCAAACAACATATTGATCTGACCTCTCACGTAACAAGTGTGAGATGACTCCTAAAACTACATACTCGGAAGGCATGAATCAACAAGACTAAAAAACGGGCGGAGGTACTTTTTGTACTTTATGAGGCTAGCAGTCCTAATAAGATAACCCATAAATAGGGGCTGAGCCATAACAAGAGTAGTGGGATATGGTCTTCAATGAGCAGTCCATAATATATTATAGTACCTTTTCCTATTATGAATATATAGTCTTTATATGGTTTAAAAGAAATACAGCTCAAAGTATAGATGTAAACATAATTTAGTGGAATAAATGATGTAGATACAAGTGTATAGTTGGGAGTTGAACTCGATAATTTACCCGTGTATCCCATGTGACATGGTCCGTGAAGGTAGTCATCGACTTGAGGCGCGTGTTTGTGCAAGATTTGCAGCATGTACTTTTGCAGCTTGCCACATACCATTAGCAACCATAGCTTTGGCGACTGGTCGCTCCATAGAGTTAGTGTAAAAATAAAGTAAGAATGCTAGTGTAAAAAAACACACTTAGAGAGTGTTTGATGTGTGTTTTAATTATCATAAATTTGTAGTAAGGATTTTCTAAAGCAATTGTGACTGGATATATGGTTAGTGAGACGTTGACATGAGAATGAAATTACATACCTATATGTAGGATTTGTCATGTGCACACAATGTTTTTTTCTTCATCTACAAAGTACTCCCTAATATTGAGCACATGTTGCATAGTACCACTCTACCTGTGTACCTGCATGTTAAAGTCGACATCTTTCATCCTATTAGTGCAGACTTCAGCACAGTAAACTGATAAGAGTTTGGGTCATCCAAATTTATTTTCATTTTAATTAGAACATGAATATTAAGTGTATCAAAGAGGAGCACTAAGATGTGTATCGGTATGGTGGTCATGGTACAAACATGATCTGGTTAAAACATGATATGTAAGAGTTCTGGCTTGCATATATTTAACAAAAATCATGTATCCATCACGCATTTAACTATTAGCGTCGCTGTTCATTTCAGAATGTAGTGCCTGTTCTATGTACAAATCTTGGAAGGTGACCTGAAAAAAGTAAGGTATTTTTTGGTTATGGTTATTTGTTTGTATGGTGCTAGCATGATACTCAACTCAGTTCAACGCTAACTTAATGATTATGCATTCGAAACTCACACACTGACTCTTAAAATACAATCTTGAGATCAACAGAAATCATTTGGTTTACCAATGTTTATATTTTGTTCACTTGAATAGTCAATGATTACTTTCTACCAGCCTTTTGAAACTCCTGCAATTTCAAGAAATTAAGAAAAATATCAAACAAAAATGAGTTACTGATGATTGTTATTTGTTAATGAGTTAAGAAAGTAGTTGATTTACTTGTAGGTCCATACTTGATAACGCACTTAAATTATCTAAAATTATACTTACAGCATATTTCTTATAAGTATTTAACCACCAGATAGATAGTGAGGCCAGCTTAAACTCAAACTGAAATCAACTACAACCTCTTATTTAATCTCGATACAACTTCAGTACCACAATCATCTATTCAGCGGTAAATTGCTAGTGCAATTATCCAGTGAAGTAGTAGCTTATTGGGATTAAAGAGTCAGTCAAGTGCTTAGTGAAACAAAGAATTAGCACGATAATATTGCTTTACCACCTGAAAATTATGAGGCATACTTATCTAACAGCAGATTTTTTATTGAAGAAGAGCAAGTAATGACTAATGAGGGTTTTGCTAGATATGAACCGATATATTAACCTTTTTTCTCCTGAAAGTTTGATAAGTTTGATCGACATCCTATACACAGACTAAAATGACACTGTTTAGTGGAGCAACAAACTTGTAAGGAGGATCTGCATAGTTTAAATTGTCCAATTGGCAATAGACCAAACAAAATAAAACTTATCTCCTGAAGATCGTAACAAAGCACTACTTGTTAGATGTGAAGCCACTAAAGGGAAGCTACGTTGCATGCATGGAAAAGAAAGTTACATGCAAATGTTATAGTAGTCAAAGGTGATGGCTCAAATACATTATTGAATGCAATGAATTGCATTGAAAATGAAATGCAAGAAACACAGATAGAAATTATGAAGGAAGGTGCATGCATTTATAAAGCCATGAACCATGCTCCTTGTTTCATGGTCCTTGTTTTCTTATTTTGATCGAGGCGTGTATTATGACATGTCTCTTTCTCTCATTCTAATCTCTGTAAAAGAGATGTATGCATGCATGCAATATGTATCAATATCCAACGTGAGAAAATCAATAAAAAGCATTCCTAGTTACCAGTGAACGTAGATCAGAAGGATCGAACCACTTTAAATCTTGTGTTCTTGCTTATTGCTCTTTGTATATGTTTGTGTGATTCGTGTCTGATCCTAACAAGTGGTATCAGAGCGTTGGTTCTCGTTTGACACGGGAAATAGAAAAGTCGCTTGTTTTTATTTCATTATTTCCGCTCGCAGCAAATGGCAGAAGATAGCAAGATCAAGGTTGACAAGTTTGATGGTAGTGATTATGGGTTCTGGAAAATGCAAATTGAAGACTTACTGTATCAGAAAAGTTTGCATTTACCTATGTTTGGGCAACCACCGGATGACATGTACGATGAAGAATGGAACTTGTTGGACAGACAAGCTTTGGGAGTGGTTAGGCTTTCTTTGGCAAAGAGTTTTGCTTATAACATTGTCAATGAAACAACCACGTACGGTGTACTGAAAGCTTTGTCCAACATGTACGAGAAACCATCAGCTTCAAACAAAGTGTTTCTCATCCGACAATTGGTTAACACCAAGATGAAGGAAGGTATGCTGGTTGCAGCAAACATAAACGAGTTCAACTCCATTATCTCTCGTTTATCATATGTTGAAATAAAGTTTGAAGATGAAGTTCAAGCTCTTCTCCTTTTATCATCTTTGCCAGACAGTTGGTCAGGCACAGTCACAGCCGTTAGTAGTGCATCCGGTACTACTAAGCTAACGTTTGATAGCATCCGTGACTTGATTTTAAATGAAGATATTAGAAGAAGAAGTAGTGGAGAATCTTCCAGTTCTAGAATCGAGGCAGGTCAAATTCTAGAAGAAGGGGACAGTCCAAGAATCGAAAGGATATTGAATGTTGGAACTGCAAAGAAAAAGGTCACTTTAGAAACCAATGCCCAAAACCAAAAGCTGAAAAGAAAGAAGTAAACAATGTATACTCTGAAGAATTAGGAGATTTTCTCATATGCAGTGTTGAGAATTCGGAGGAATCCTGGATTATGGATTCGGGTGCTTCTTTTCATGCTGTCTCATGCCTAGATATGGTGAAAAACCTACAATCAGGTAATCTTGGCAAAGTTAGTTTGGCTGACGATCAAGTGCTTGATATTACAGGTATTGGAGATGTTGACTTGAAGACCTCCATGGGAACCACCTGGACATTGAAAGATGTCAGGGTTATTCCAGATTTAAGGAGGAAATTGATTTCAGTTGGTAGGTTGGATGATGAAGGTTTTAATGTTCACTTTGGTGGTGGACAATGGAAAGTGATCAAAGGCAAATTGGTGATTGCTAAAGGAAAGAAGAAAGGATCTTTATACATGGTAGAGATACCTAGTGACGGTGTTCATGCCGTAACTGCCAATCCGAGTCCATCTAATTTATGGCACCAACGACTTAGACACATGAGCGATAAGGGATTGAAGATGCTGGCTCAGAAAGGGAAGTTTCCAGACTTGAAGAAAGTTGAATCTGAATTCTGTGAATCATGTGTTCTCGGGAAACAAAAGATGACTACTTTTGTAAAGACGGGAAAGACACCAAAAGCTCAGAAGTTGGAGCTTGTTCACTCAGATGTGTTTGGACCAACACCAGTTTCATCTCTAGGAGGAAAAAACTACTATGTAACCTTTATCGATGATTCAACACGCAAGGTATGGGTATATTTTCTGAAAAATAAATCTGATGTATTTGATGTTTTTAAGATGTGGAAATCTGCTGTTGAAAATGAAACTGATTTGAAGGTAAAGTGCTTGAAGTCAGACAATGGTGGTGAATACATAAGCAAGGAGTTTGTTGAATATTGTGCCAAACAAGGGATAAAGATGATCAAGACGGTCCCAGGAACTCCTCAGCAGAATGGCGTGGCTGAGAGAATGAATAGGACTCTCAATGAAAAGGCTAGAAGCATGAGGTTGAATGCTGGTATACCCAAGACACTCTAGGCTGACGCAGTTAACACTGCAGCATACTTGACCAACCATTCACCGTGTGTTCCCTTGGATTTTAAATTCCCAGAAGAAATGTGGCAGGGCAAGGAAGTAAGTCTCAAACACTTAAAAGTTTTTGGTTGTAGTGCTTACAGTTTGTTAAAAGATGGTGACAAGGATAAACTTGATTCAAAGACCAAGAAGTGCACATTCATTGGTTATGGTTCAGAAGAAATGGGATACAGGCTTTGGGATATTGAAAACAGAAAGTTAATCCGAAGCAAGAATGTCACCTTTAATGAAGCTGAGCTATACAAAGACAGAAACAACAAAACTCCTGAAGTTGAGAAGATGTATGTTGAGTTTGAAGGTACGGAAAAGAAGAAAGAAGCTTCAGTCGATATCCCTAAATCTGGGGATGATTCAACTGATGGTGGGAGCAATGATTTTGAAGATGAATAAGCCATTCCTCCAAGTCCAGAATCCCCAGTCACACCTCAAGTTCAACTAAGAAGATCTTCCAGAGTCACTAGACCACCAGAAAAATACTCACCATCTGTGAACTATATTCTCCTGACAGAAAATGGTGAACCCGAGTGTTACATTGAAGCTATGAAGTTAAAAGATTCATTGCAGTGGGAGCTAGCAATGAAAGATGAAATGAAGTCGCTTGAGAAGAACAAGACCTGGCTTCTAACAAAGCTTCCAGCTGGGAAGAAGGCTCTTCAGAACAAATGGGTTTTCAGGGTCAAGGATGAACATGATGATACTAAACGGTACAAAGCCAGATTAGTAGTCAAAGGATTTCAGCAGAAAGAGGGAATTGATTTCAATGAAATTTTCTCTCCAGTGGTGAAGATGACTACTATCCGACTCGTTCTCAGTATTGTAGCAGCAGAAGGCCTGCATCTAGAGCAGCTAGATGTCAAGACAGCTTTTCTACACAGTGACCTAGATGAAGACATTTATATGACACAACCAGATGGTTTTCAGGTTAAAGGCAAAGAAAACTTGGTGTGTAAACTAAAGAAGAGCTTGTATGGTCTAAAGCAAGCGCCCAGACAATGGTACTTAAAGTTTGATAACTTCATGGGTAGAATTGGTTACAAGAGATGTGACAATGACCATTGTTGTTACATCAAGAAGTTCAAGGGTTCTTATATCATTCTGCTACTCTATGTAGATGACATGCTGATCGCAGGTTCAGACATGTCAGAGATCAAAAAGTTAAAAAGGCAGATGTCTGAAGAGTTTGAAATGAAAGACTTAGGAGCTGCAAAACAAATACTTGGAATGAGTATTTTCAGAAACAAAGATGGTTCTTTGACACTATCTCAAGAGAAATACATTGGGAAAGTGTTAGAGAAATTTCGTCTTAAAGATGCCAAGATCAGAAGCACACCTCTAGGAAGTCACTTTAAGCTTTCTAAAGATCAGTCACCCAAATCAGATGAAGACAAGAAAGAAATGGCAAAAGTTCCTTATGCATCTGCAGTTGGTAGCCTCATGTATGCAATGGTATGCACGAGACCAGATATAGCTCATGCAGTGGGAATTGTTAGTCGTTTTATGTCCAATCCGGGGAGAGAACATTGGGAAGCAGTTAAATGGTTGTTAAGATACTTGAAGGGAACTTCAAATATGGCATTACATTTTAAAGGGAAAAATGTTATTATGACAGGTTAGGTAGATGCAGACCTTGGAGGTTGTAAAGATTCATACAAAAGCACCACAGGGTATGTCTTTACAGTGGGAGGCACTGCTGTGAGTTGGATGTCTAAACTCCAGAAAAGTGTTGCTCTCTCAACCACAGAAGCAGAGTATATGGCAATTGCAAAAGTAACCAAAGAGCTTATATGGTTGAATAATTTTCTCAAAGAACTTGGCAAGGAGCAAGTCGATTGTGCACTATTTTCTGATAGTCAAAGTGCAATACATCTTGCAAAGAATCCTATCTTCCATTCGAAGACAAAGCACATACAGCTGAGATATCACTTCATTAGAGAAAGAATTAATGATGACACTCTGAAGTTGAAGAAGATAAAAGGAATTGAAAATACAGCTGACATGTTGACTAAGGTTGTTACCTTAGAGAAGTTGAAGTTTTGCATAGCTTCAACTGGCCTTCAGATAAATTGAAGAAAAGGCCGGGTAACTAGGAAGAAGTTAAAATCAAAAGTTTTTTTCTTACAAATATAGACACAGTTGAAGCACAGGTGAAGATTGTTCCGTGGCTTCAAGTGGGAGATTGTTAGATGTGAAGCCACTAAAGGGAAGCTACGTTGCATGCATGGAAAAGAAAGTTACATGCAAATGTTATAGTAGTCAAAGGTGATGGCTCAAATACATTATTGAATGCAATGAATTGCATTGAAAATGAAATGCAAGAAACACAGATAGAAATTATGAAGGAAGGTGCATGCATTTATAAAGCCATGAACCATGCTCCTTGTTTCATGGTCCTTGTTTTCTTCTTTTGATTGAGGCGTGTATTATGACATGTCTCTTTCTCTCATTCTAATCTCTATATAAGAGATGTATGCATGCATGCAATATGTATCAATATCCAACGTGAGAAAATCAATAAAAAGCATTCCTAGTTACCAGTGGACGTAGATCAGAAGGATCGAACCACTTTAAATCTTGTGTTCTTGCTTATTGCTCTTTGTATATGTTTGTGTGATTCGTGTCTGATCCTAACACTACTAATCGTCACCCAGAGTAACCCAAACTTTCAGGCAACTGGTCAAGAAGTGAACCTTGAGATCGATGCGCATGTCATACTTAATACCCTTACAACACATAATACTAAGTAAAACACATTAAGCTTCATTTTAGTCAACTTATGAATGAGTGCATTCTACACTATCTCTGTTGTGACGATTAAAAAAAGGTTAACTAATAAGGGAATTGGTCAAAAGTCGCCAAGAGTTGTTAATTCTTCGCTGATTTCAAACAGTATAGAATCCAAAGTAAACTAAATAAAGCTTTGCAGAAAGTTAAAGTTACATGTTAATGTAATCCATAACTCAGGATTCATCAGCTCACAGTCACTAAATTGCGACATCCACCAAAATTTTTCATACATGCAAAGGATTTATAGCTTAAAATAAACTTACCGGCACAACAGTTCGCAACCGACTATACTGTCAGAACGATGAGCTTTCCCATTTGAGTGAAATTGGTCGATGAGATTTTCCATTTGGGTTAAATTGGTGAATCTATTTGGGGTTTGCTCGAGCAACATAAGGAATAACATCAGTAAGTGTTTTCCACACTGACTGAAATCTATGAAAAGTAATACACCTCATGCTGCCACGCAATGTGCCTAACAGAAGGGCGTGCTTAGTCTTATCACAACCTGGTTGAGCACTGGTTGGCATAGAAACTTAGTAACATGAGCCTGACATGAAAATCGGCCCTTCACATTATTGACTTAGTACCCAAACTTGCTCCTTTCACGTCTAATCGAGTAAGGGTTGGAGGGTGTTGATGATGAAGTGCAACTTGCAAGATTATCAATATTTGATCAGCCAAAATTACTGTGGGCAACCAAATGATAGGCTGTTAGAGAAGTTAACAAAAAACATGAGGCGTGAGATTAAACATAAATTCAACCGGCAGAAAAAGATGATAAAGAAATTATTCAAATAATGCACCTATTAATACCATACGGTGCAGTTCCTTCGACCTTTTTTGATCCCGCCTCTTTCTAGTTTGCCAACAACATTGCTCCATTAGATTCCACCTATTGTTTAAGAAAAAAACGCCACAAAATTTCAAATAGATTAAAATCTAAAAAAGCTATACAAGGAACTGATTAATGGTATGCTTGGATGCGTGTCTTGAATTTGGTTATGTGATGCATATCAGTTGAAATAAGGGCGTGATGCATGAGATGTTTATACTATTAACAATACATTCAGGTCTTAAATAAGATAATTTAATAATTTTACCCATCTAAGATATAAAATAACCGCCCAAATCAACTGATTTATAAGCGCAAAAGGTCTCGTTACAAATGTTTGACACATCACACGAAATGCAAAAACCGAACCAATATGCGAAAAGATGTAGGTGATATTGGTTTTCCCTCTTCCCTGCTCAACATGGAAAAAAAACAAACTCAAAATGGGCAAAGAAAACTTGATAACAAAAAATAAAGAAACAAAATTAAAACATGATAACCATCAAAACGCGATTGGATTTTGTGCTCATCTTACCTATTGTCGAGGTTGCGACTGCTATTGGACCTGTGGGTACCCACGATATCGCTTAAGATGCTCATACGTAACATTCGGATCCAACCCACCAATAGATACCTACAAATAAAAACTTTAAACATTCAGCATTCAGTTTCATAATGTAATGTGTGTGCTAGAAGAAACATTGAAATAGAAACAGAAAAAGCAAGTACTAATCATCTAATCACAATCAATAAAATATGCGTTCCTACCATCCTACAAATCAAAGAAAAAGAAAAGAACCTTCACACCTCCATTACTGGAATCCATTTCTTCAAAAGGTATCCCAAAGAAACTGGTGATTGTCCAAGAAATTATGTTGATGTGGTAAGAGACCTGATGTAGTCAATGACCATCTATGCAATCCCATGTTCAATATAACGTTTCAAAGTTCTTGCAGTCCATGTGGGGTTTGGCAGGTGGTAGCGTCCATCGAAACTGTTTCAGAAGGTCGATTTTTGGGCTTCTGATTTGATCGAGACAAGAGTGCAAGACCAATTGTTTGAATTAGATTATTCATTCTGCAAAAAAATACAATCATGAACATCATGTGATTAGATGTGACTGCCCAAATATAAAGTATGTTAAGCAATCTTAATTCTGCTTATATAATTGTCCTACGTATATATTTATTCTCCAGGACTATTACCTGTTTTCTAGTAGCAGAGTGCTCAAGGTTTCATGTAGGCAAGGGAAGGTGTCCAAATATCAGGTGGAAAGTTACAGAAACTACACGTTCCTGCACATCCTAAAGTAACATACATCACATTGCAGCAAAATGGTGGAATATGAAGATATAGGAGTACCATGCAAACTTGAAGTTAAAAAAGATTCTCGCGATGTTGAAAACCCATCGGTGTATGTTGCCCCTACAGCTCGTATGCATGTGAGTCAAATTTTGGTTCAGAATTTGTCTCTTGTTGCTATACATGCAGTTATGACGTTTATGTTAAAAATATTTTTTCTGTTATTATGTTATTGCAGTATCAGAAACAAAGTACCACATACCTTTATGGAGAATGCATCTACGAAGCTTAAACCAAAAACAATTAAAACCTTAGAAAAGTAAAGCAAGATACTGCAATAATAAAGTTTTTATAAATCACGACATTCATCACTCTACTTGGTGGACGAATGTTAATCAGACCACTTGAGACATAATTGGTTTTCTTCTCTCAACTGTTGAACATGAAAGAGGCTATCAGGTAACCAACTGGTGAAAAAGATTAAAAAAAACTTTTTCCAGCTATTTTGACCGGACATGTCTTAGCAGTTACCGACCCATATTCCAAGATTTAATCAACACTTAAGTGTACCTGACAAGATATACATCAATAGGCCCATTGTGCTTCCAAGGATGATCATGTACCTCCTTTGTGGGATAGTTAACCGCCTGAAATATCACAAAAAATCTCGTCGCATAATAAGGCTTTGAATTCTTAGTAAAAGATGCTTTAACTTCCCATTTCATACTCACCTCATCATAGTCATGTCAAGAGTTGTCCCATTAAGAGCCATATCACTGATATTAAAACTGGATGGGAATTTCAATTTGGGTACATCACAAAGATAGTGTTTGCTTAGACGCTACAATAAGATCAATAAATGTATAGGTCAGACATACCATAAATCAAAATGCTTTGAATACTCCTTTTCTTGACAATCTTCAACAGTAACTACTATTTCATAATGCTTATGACCTGGATCATATGTAATCTCTTCGTAGTCTTCATCAACCAACATCAGCTGGTGGAGCCTCCTTTCGCCATGAGTTTGTCCAATGGTTGGGCTGGTCAACACACTTGGTCGTCCGCTATTAGTGTGATGAGCATTAACCACAGTTTCAAGTTGAGCTTAAATACGGTCAACCCTTTCAGGGTCCATGATGGATACATGGTTTTAAATCATCTTCTACGTGGATGATGCTTGTAGCACGGGTGTTATGGGTCCATGCTCCTGCTGCAAAAACATGACACCTTAGTTCAGCTAGTACTGGTGATATCTCAGACAATAGGCCTGGTCTATTAATCATTGTCATCTCAACTGATGTATGTACCATCAACATGTGTTTTTGTCTCATTTGTTTGCCTAAATTTGCTGTTTTTTACTTGTGTCTTCTCTCTGATCCTACTTATACACACTGACTGCAAAAAAATAAGCATCATCCACGTAGATTCAAAACAAAAATGGCTTCTAGTAACATTTTTTAGATGTTTTAGCGTCTATGTTTGTGAAAACACATAAAAGGCATGATGAAAGCATGTACATACCAATCTAGACCTCCTGGTCTTCCCACGAATCCTCTTCTTCTGAGGTTTTAGTTTATAAATCCGAACCATCCAATGGTGATTTATGAATACCGACATACGATGAGTGTCAAGCCTCATAAATCAGGATGCTAACTTAAGCATTAACATTAACAAATGGTTAAAGGTTTTCTTATAACTAACCTCTTCAAAATGAGTTAATTTATAATGCTTATTTCCGATTTCTGTCCTCCTTACTCTATTTTATCCTTTACCACCATCCGTCTCCCAAAACCTTTGATCATATAGACGAGTTGAGTGTAAAAATCAATTGAATAGAGTAATAACATGAGCTTCAGAAACTCGTTCTGTTATCTACGTTCATTACCTGAAATATGATAGTTTGTACATGAGACTGTTTAGCATAGTTGGAGTGGCCCGAGAATCAAGGACAAACCTTAGTAGAGACCGGGGAGGGCCACGGCCCTCCCAAAACTTTAAGTATTTACTTATATTTGCTTAAAGGACGTGTAGTTTTGGCTCGACCCTCCCAATAATACAGCACTCGGCCCTCCCAATAACTTCACTCAAGTTCCGTCTATGCCGAGAATCGATGTGGTATTGACCATCTCTCTGTAGAAAAGAACATGCAGTGATGAAATTAGTCAAGAGCAAAGATAATGATATTTATGAAACTCGAAAACATAAATAAGGTAGAATTGCATTTTATCAATGTTTTTATACAAGGAAGGAAACATCATGCTTCGTAATGTGATACTATTAAATAGAGTAGTTCGTAGTTTACCGGAGTACTTAACCCATTCTCTAAGATATGGGTCAGACAAATCCTTTGGGACGACTAAGTTTTAGACTTGTTGTTTTTTAGAGTCAATTCCAGTGTATAACATAAAAGGCTTGTCCCCGGGTAGGATTATAGCAGAACCAGACCAACAACTGTTGATATCGAAGGGTTAAGTAGGAGAAAAGGCGAGGTCTAGTGGCATCCAGAATTTATAAAGTCAAGTGATACAGAATGTGGCCGATGCATTTGGTTAGTAAAGTGTGGACCGGAAGGGTTGCTCGGGAAATAAAAAAAAGTTCATCCTTTTAATAGAAATGTGAAGGCCATAGAAGTGACTATTCATATTGCTCACATGATAAATTGCCAAATCCCCACACATTCCTATGCAAGTAATTTCTAAAAGCTTTCAAGTGTTCTTATAGCCCCCTGCAATGGTGTCACACCCCACCATGGCGGAATATGGAGTGCGACGTATGGATATCATCACAACAACAACGTGTCTATAGAGAGAACTATATGAATTAAAAATGTCATAAAAGGTGACATAAATGTCATGTCAATATCTCATTAATGCAGGAGTCTAGGTAAGTAGGTAACAGTCCTACCTCTTACCCAAGACAAACAAATAACACAAACAAGGCGACATATAGGTTCATAGTATCACTTATTGAAACAAACAGAAAAATAAACAAAGAAGGAACAAAGATCTCCTTCTAAATGCATTCCTACGTGACTCCAATCCTAGCCACATATGTTCTCACGCTTAACCACTTTATCACCTGAAAGAGACACTAAAACATGTCAACATAATGTTGGTGAGAGTCATAGGTTTAGAATCCAACCGAAAACAGATTAAAATAAGCTGTGAACCACCATAAGCCACTAAACATATGGACAATGTGCTACAAATATGCATTAACAACTAACATTCAAGATCAATCATTCCAAACAAAACCAAGGCTCCCAGCCTTACCAAACACCATGGTACCATAGGCGCCCATACACCTATGTACCAATCCCAAGGCCCCGCCTTGTCATTATCCATTGGTCCCATAGATGCTCACACATCTATGTAACTCCCCAAGGCCCCGCCTTGTCAACATCCCCTTGGTACCAAGTCAAACCACAATAACTGAGACGCTACGTGTCCCTCGATCCAAATCATAAACAACAATCAAGAATCACATAGCAATTAATCACATAAGTGTACACACAAGTCCATTACCAATCATAAAACATTTACAACATAAGTTATAAAACCAAACAGTGTCTCTTCCATCCCATCTGGAAGTCAAAATCATTAAAAGACATGGGACTGTGAAACTCACTGATTGAGCTTCTCCAAAAGTCCGCGCACTAGCAAAAAGCTAACAAACAAAAGCACACAATCAAAACATGAACCAAACACTAAGATGGCTCATCAACCTATGATGGACATCTAACCTTCTCCCATATATATATACCTCATTTATATGCTCTAAGAATCTCATTACACCCCTCTATAAAGCCCTTAACTTAGTTTACTTCATAACCTGTCCCGTTAACATTTTTCCCAAAACAGTGTCGGTTTTTAGGTCTCCAAACTATAAGCCAAACGCCCACCTAAACATACCCATGATCTCTTTAAAAGAAACCCTATGCCCTTACATATGTTATCTAACTACTCTCTTTTGCCCCAACCTTAAAGTTACTGTTAAGGCCCCAATATATATATATATATATATATATATACTTCTGCCTATCCGTATTTTTACCGATTTTGAACATACAAAAAGTTTGTTATGATTAGGGGGTCTTACCCTAACCCATTTGCTTAGACACCCTTCAGGTCTCTTATTTAATATATAAACCAACACCCATGCTCATTATAGGGCTCAAGTGTACTCCTAAGTACCCCAATAACCTTAAAACGTTAAATTAAACCCGACTGATTTCAAAACTGATTTGACCTCCGACTGTTGTAACCTGTTTTAGACCCACCTCCCGACCTCCAATTTAGTTCTCGTTTCTTGAATTTGAAAGCCACTTCAATTACCTATTCAGGGATGCTTGGATCGCAAAATAAGAGTTTGTAGAACTGTATATATGATCTAAACAAGTGACTCAAAAATCTGCCCAGTTTTTAAAAACGAATTTAAACATGATTAAACACTAATTAACATCACTAATAATCACCAATCATTATCCTAATCATGTTAATTGTTATAAAACCCCTAATTACAGATCTATTAAGAACTCTAATCCATCATATAAATTGATTACATAAAACTTGAAGCCTTAATGCTATAAAACAAGAAAACTATAAGAATTAAATCAAGATTTTTACCTCAAATCTTCAAGAAATTTATTTTTGATGAATCCCTAAATTAAGGCTTGTAAAAATTCGGCCAAAAGGGTAGAAAATTAATGAAAAACTGATTTTTGTGATATAAACATGGTATTTATATGTTTTATTAAAAAAGCTTTTCCAAACTGGGCTCAAGTTGGGTCTTTTGGCCCATTATCCTTTCTTTTTCTTTTCTAGTCGGTTTAAAACCCGATTCATATATATATTTTTTTATTTTTTTTTCTTTTTAAGACTTATTAATATATTATTAATAATACCATAAGTTACCTTAATTTATTTCAGCTCCTAAAACCTCAAAACCGTAAAACTAGTCAATTTACGCGTATACCGTAAAAAACGTAAAATATACAGTTTTAAAAAACTCTTGAATTTTGAAATAAACTTTTAAACTAAGTCCTAAATGACTTAAAACCATCCCGAAAAATACTCCCATGACTAAACACCTTACCCGAGACCTCTAAATGCTAAACCCCAAATCGTAAATAAAAATACGATTTACTATAATACTTATACGTATATGTAAACACCAAAATAACACCATTTCATTTCATAGTCACCAATTTGTGACCTCATGAACATGAATTAACCGTTCCTCTATTTTTTTATGAGTACCGCATACCCATAAACGATGTCTACACCAACTTCGTTCACGCAAAATAAACATGTAAACACACAAAACACATAGTCACACATAAAATAACCTAAAAATAAGACTGAGTGACGAACCTCAAAACCACGGTTGTCACAAATGGTCACTACACAATTTGGATTATCAATATACATATGTTCATGAACCGTTGTGATCTCATATCTCACTTATATGTACCAAAAGGATATATAAACGATCAAATCATAAGGTATCAAATCCAACTAATTATGGGCTGTTTGGGATTATTTTTAAATAATAATCCCAAACAACCCAATAATGAAGTCAACCTTAGCTTTCTACATGAGTGACCTAACATTTCTAATACAAGTTACAATGACGATGTCAACATTAACAAATAAAGTTACAACACAAGGCAATATACCTGGTCAAGATTTTGCAAACACAATTCAGACTTCATAATACTGAAGCATCAATACACACCCTTCTCTGTTCTGTGATCCTAGAATCTTATTAGAGACAAATGAATGTATTACCTTAGAGAGTGTTGGTGAGTCTTCTTTTCAGCAGCCTTAAAGGAATTTGCATGAGCTGTAACAGTCTTTTCTTGTTTACTTGCCCGCTTCTTCTTTTGCTTATACCACCATCGAGCATTGGCATTCTCCATTTCCCTCGAGTTAACGTCCTTAAGTAGCTGTAAGCAATATATTTCTGCAATCATTACACCAAGGATAAGTCCTTTTTAAACCAATATTTATGAAATATGTTAAAAAGGAATGTGAGCAAACCATCACTTCTCGTACCTTAAAATGTTGTAGATTAGGGGTGGTTGGATTTGATTTTTGGAAATACATTATTTGGATTTCAAGTCGCAAAAAAACAGCTTTTAATATATGAGTAGGCTGCCCAAATAAACGCACGTTTACGTGATTGAGATACATCAAAAGCTACAGCCTCCAGTATTCCAAACCTAACCTATGATTAGATTAGAAAAATGAATTACAGTTATGGTTTATTTTAGATGCCATATAGAACAAAAGTTCTACTTGTGTATTTTAAGTAGCCTCAGCATCCTCTTGTTGAAAACACAGCAACCCAACAGACTTCAACCCATTAGGATCAGATATCAAAACAAACTCATGATCTAAATTACGAATTGTATAAAGCTCAGCCCCACTAAGCTTCTTAGACACAGTGTCAGTACTCAAAGGCAAATCAAACACATGCTTCCCCATGCTGTCGTCATCCAGCTGAGTGCTTCTGTTTTTGTCCAGCCAAATAAAAAGATACCTCGCCTGGGTTAAACAAAGTCAGAAAAACAAATGTTATTCGCTTACCACACGAAGTGTGAGCTAACAGTGTTTGGAATAAACTGAATACTACAAAATCCCAAATTCCACATCAGATTCATCATCTTCTGTTTTCATTTCCATGTATGATGAATCTGCCCCATCTTGAGCCGATGATCATTCCCTTCAGAACTGTATATGCAGCGTTGAGAGTTGAGTTTTGGTCAACAATAACCTCTGATTCAACATCTGTTTTCGTTTCCATGTTAGATGAATCTGCCCCATCTTGAGCCGATGTCAGTGAGTCGTGTAGACTGTTTGCGTTTAGACCCTCGTATGTTGCAGAATGTGAACCAACAATATTAGCACTCATTATCTCAGGAATAACTTCTTTCGAGACCACAACATGACTCCGTTTGGCCTATTGTTAAAATTTTGAGTATTAGAAGTTATCCAAAGATAGAAAGAAAGGGAAAACCAGGAAATTAAGTAGATAAGAACCTTATGTCTGAATGAAATCTTCCTTTGACATGATCATATGAGGTCGAACAGACATCTTCTGATGAAGTTACGACATCCTTTAAATTTGCAACACATGCGTTTATCAGATCCTCTTTCTGTCACGACTCCAGAAGACGAATCAGGTTATATTTTGCTTCTTTATTTTGGATATTGGATTCATAACACTGGGCTTGTAGGTTTTTGATGAACGATACTAGTTCATGAACGAATGTTAATTCTTCATTCGATAATCATAAAGAATCACTATGCCTTGACAAAACCAGTATGGCGATCTAGATTTAGATGAGTTATTAATCTCCCCATATTCCCCATATGGATTTTGCAAGTTATATTTTGCTTCTTTATTTACTCGAGTACCAGGATGATCCACCCTTCAATTGCTGTAATATGCATGTGCTGAAAGATTGTTTATAAATACCGAAATATTAATCTCCTCTTAAAATTCATACAAAGGTAAATATATAGCGGTAAATTGTGATGTAGAATCGATCAGTTCATTGACTTAAATGCATTGCGGGACTCACATTGGCAGATATGTATATTGGTTCCAACTATTTATTAAGTTTGACGACTACCTCCTGTTATTATTACTTAGGTGGGCATATAAACAAAACAAGAACCTTGAAGAACATGTTGTTCAAATTCATATGTTATCTGGATGGTCGCATATTGTTGAGGTCAATCATCCATTACATGCCATATTATGTACCTTAGCTTTGTTGATATTGTAATCTAATTCACTGTTGTATGTACTGTTTATCAGATTTCAGCTTCAAGAAGGTTACCCTTCATAGATAATCGATTTGAATTATTGTACCTGTGCGTCATCTCTCACCCTCTCTCTCTATTCATTAGTGTTATACACTAATGTTATTTTCTAGCATTGTGCCTGCGTTATGCAGCACGATACAAAAAGGTTTTGTAGTGTTTTCTAGTATTTGTAATAAAAATATTGCAAGTCTTTTTAACTTATAAGCACTAAAAAGAAACATTCAGAGTCATGATTCTCCACTATCCCTAAAAGAACACTGACTGCACCTGATCTAACCGGTAGAGTTACCGTGAAAGTGTACCAAGTCAGCGAGGAAGCTGAACAGGTGGTGTGTAACAGGACTTAGTTTTTGAAATCTTATTTAGTAAGAGTCAGATAAAAATATATGCATATGAGGTACATAATAGATGAAAGTGGACTGTAAAAATAACTTGTTATATGAATATACCTCTTCTGTTATTAACTGAGGGGCGACTCCATTGACCGAACCCGATAACCTAATTCCTATTAGGTCGGATTGCGGGTGATATTCTAAAATCAAAACCCAACCCAACCCGACCGGATAACACCCCTACATACAAATGTGGTATGAATAAAAAAGAGCTAACATGTAACTACACAAATATGTGTATCGCCATACCAAAATGCGGCTCCATAGTGCCATAAATGCCTAAATGATGTAATTTTGGTTAGCGTAAGAACGTGTGTACGTCAGCCCTAGTAATAACAGCGATTAAAATACATAGATGTGGTTCAAGGCGAATGAAATGGGTGATTTTAAGGATTTTAAAAGTTTGTTTGTACTAGTATATCAGCAAGAACTCACATGGACATAGAAGAAGTGGATCTTGAGGCTCGGAATGAACCTTATGGTTTTGAAGGTGGTTGAAATCCACAAGAAATTGTTCGGGGTAGGGGACGTAGGTACCTGTTATGAGTAATAAGTAACTTTCATAAGTTTTATTAAAGTTTATAAGTGAACCTTTATTACAAATTATCACCAGCAATATCCAAATAGATCTGTGATACAATTCTGTTACTATGCTATAAGCATATAAACAATCAATGTGTTACTTGTGATTACTAATCCATCAACCGTGAATCCAATATGTGAATCATCATGTGATATGGTGGTTTTCAAATTTCAGCCAAACAAAGAATTGATACGTGCAAGATGATGTTTAAAAGAAGAACTGATACGTGCCTCTTCACTTCATTGCTGAAGCCGAGTTGGCGCTGGTCATCCCTAAACACGACAGTGGTTGCTTACACTTTTGGTAACTTTCACCCGTTTTATTACTACATTCTGTTTGACCCCACATTATTAGAAGTTGCAAATCAACACTTTCTTGGGCGTTGAGGGAACCTCAGTGCTTTGCTAGAAGCAGGTACACCAAATTTTTTATTTGGATCTTTGTCATAAAAAGAGTTCTAACGTGCACTGCATGGTACTAAAGTCGAACAATGGATTCTAAATTCATATATACGTGGTTTGTGATCTTTACCAAATAAAAAGTGGGAACAACAAAATAATTCACAGCACCTTTGTGGATGGATATATTGAATGAGCAAGCCAAAGAAGGCCATCTACAGCATGCTCAGAACTTTGAAATAACTGAGTTATGTAATCCAAAGAACTGCTCGCATTTCCTGAAAAAAGTTTTCCATATAGATCGAGACTTCTTCACACAGAGAAAAAAAATACATCAAGGTGTATGCATGTGTACAGGTTCATGTGGAATGCTGTTGCGCTCTTTATAACTGAACCAAAAAATAGAAAGCATACAAAACAATAAATGAAGGATCAGACTCTAGTTCGCTATGACAAAGTGCATAAACTCAAAGATCTGAACTAACCTTTTGCTATACCCCTAACCTTTTGTGATAACTTGAATCAAGAACTTCAGTTTCTAGTTTCTAGTTTCCCCCGCTTGCAACATGTGTGACATTGTACAGCAAAGTCAATGATTGCCTTCTGTAGTGTGGTTCCTGGTTTCTGCATCAAAATCACACAACCCAATGCACATTATATATTTAATTTGCATCAAAGTGTTTCTGTAATGAATCTATTAGCATGTGTTAACTGGTGGGCTGAGTGGAAGACGTAAAACCTAATGAATGCATTGGAGTGCAACCTCTTTTCCATAAAGTGATTATGTTAATCTAATTTCAAAGGTCGAAACAAACAGATGAATTAATCTTGTGAATAAAGCTGTAACTTTTTATACTCTATCTTAAACCAATCCTAAAGAAATTAATTACATCTATTTACTCAATAAATGGGTTCATCCCATTTTCTCTACAAATGGCGAAGTTAAATTTATTGGATTTTTGGGTTTCACCTACTAATTAATTGTATTATATTTTTTCTAAAAATGAAAATATAACATTGAGTATAAAAAAGCATGAAAGTACCTTATGTGACGACCTTTTTTTGGATGATTCAGATTTATGAATTGGCTAAAAAAGCCTCAAAACTGAATAATACATGAGATTAAAGATATAAGAAGATATAAGAAGATGTCGTACAATAATACATGAAATTATTTAAGTAAGAGATGCAAACCATTAGTTCATGTGGAGTAGGTCTGGGAAAAGCTTAAATGACGACTTGCAATATATAAAGATGGCCTTTAAACTCTGTCATAAAGATTTAGAAGATCCATAAACAAACAAATCCTGTGAGGTCGATGTTTAGTTTTACTAAGTCTGAATGGTAAGTTAAATGGGACACCCAACTGCAGTTATTATTTTTATATGAATGGCCAGATCTAGGGTTTTAACACCAAACCCAAACGCAAAATGGATCAACACCCAATTAAAAGATAGGAGTGGGTTAATCATCAAAAGATAAGATGGTGACGTCTGCTTTTTTTAATTAGGGTTTATGTTTATCCATAATTGATGACATAACAAATTCGAACAATTGATGACATAACAAATTCTTTGATGATAAACGAACAGTTGTTTGATCTAAGGTTTAAAAGGGTTATAATTGAAAGGGTTTCATGGGTGTGGGATGGTGAAAAATAGATGTGAAGTCGTTGATGTGTGTGTTTTCCCCGTCGATGTGTTGGAAAGAAAATAAAGAAAAAAATGAGAAAAATGCTATTAACCTATTATACATAGACGCGGTATCAAAACGTAGTTTTTTGCAAACTGCGTCCCGCTTTTTCCAAACTGCGTTTTCGTACACTAATTTTGGCAAGTTTTTGAGATTTGTTAGCTAACAAACAAATTATATTGGTTTAGAAGTGCCATGTCACATATGACTGGGATTAGAGGTGTGGTATAAGTCATAG
This sequence comes from Glebionis coronaria, assembly GCA_025667525.1. Taxonomy (NCBI): domain Eukaryota; kingdom Viridiplantae; phylum Streptophyta; class Magnoliopsida; order Asterales; family Asteraceae; genus Glebionis; species Glebionis coronaria. Next base: position 93,433 of record JANFOE010001325.1, read on the forward strand.
TTATACCTATATATATATAATATATATATATATATATATATATATAAATATATATATATATATATATATATATATATATATATATATATATATATATATATATATATATATATATATATATATATATATATATATATATATATATATATATATATATATATATATATATATATATATATATATATATATATATATATATATATATATATATATATATATATATATATATATATATATATATATATATATATATATATATATTTGACACGCATTTTAAAACACGAAAAAATAAGCTAATGAAATGGAGACATGTTAATTAATAACTTTGCAAGAACTTTTAATAAACCATACAAGTAAAAGGCCCAAGGCCCAGTCCATCAAATAAACTAAAAACAAAATACGTATATTTCCTTCTCATTTTCAACAAACAGAAATTTGGTAAGAAACACTAAGGTTTTGTATATGGCCGCCGGACTATGAACAAAAAAGGGAAAAAGGTTGTTGATCTTGATCTTGAAACCTAGGTGATGTTCGTGTTATTCAATTCCTAGATCCTATCTATTCGGTATTTTCTTAAAACATTTCTATTAATTATTTTCATAAGAATCATTCATAAGTTAATTAAATAGGTTATGAACACATGTTAATGCACTAATTAAAAATAAGAATATGGAATCGATTTGGGTTTGTTATCGGGAACGGAAACCGAGAGTCTTTCCGTTGGGGAGCTCTCGGTGGAAATGGATGAAACCCACAGCCGCCGCTCGGTGGTTGTTTCTTTGGGACAATCGCAACACAAAACCCCCCAGCGGGGGTGTTTAGTTCAAGTAGTGGCAAACCGAGGCTTATGCCTCGCTTGGAAAAACTATCAGCCGTGGGGACTTTTTAGGCAGCAACCGTGAGCCACTGCTGGGCAGTGCCAGTCACATTGCTAGCGGTGGGAACCACCAGCCGGACGGCTGCAAGAAAAATCAAGGGCAGTAGGGGTGTTTGTTTTAAGGTTTTGCCTAAACCAAAGGGGGGCATTTGGCTTAATCATTTTTTCTTTATTTGTTTTGGGCTTATTGAAATAATTAACTATTTATGTTATATTACTTATTCTTGTTTTGGCTTATTTGAAGAGGCTTATTATGTTTCAACTTAATTAAATTACTAATTAAGTTTAAGACTTTGTTATAACTAATTAATTCATGACATACTATAATGTAATAATTAATTATAAAATACATGCCCATGTTATTATCTAATAGTTGATTTAAATCCATGATATATTATTAATTAATAATCAAGTATATAACATGGTAGATTATTAATTAATCATTATTTGTAAACTATAGCATATAGAAGTTTATTATTAATAGATTTATTAACATGATAATTATTATTAACCATGGTTTAATTAAATTAACATGTTACTTTAATTTAATTATATAATTGTCAGTTATGGTAAAGTTTTATTAATATAAATCATGTTATATTATTAATTAATAATCATTTATAAACCATGTATTATATTATTAATTAATAGTTATTATGTTAAGACTAAAGTATTTATTATTAGTAAACTTTACTATTTATGACATTTAAATAATCATGACTTATAAAATATGATTAATAAACCTTAGCTTATATCATATGCTTATTAATAAGCTTATTTACTAATTATGAAAACATGTTATTTATGGAAACATACTATTTATGAAATATACTATTTATGGAAATTTACTATAGAAACTTTTTATTTTTGGAAACTTACTAATTATGGAAACTTTGTATTTTTGGAAACTTACTATTTATGGAAACTTACTATTTTTAGAAAGTTGCTATATATGGAAACCTGCTATTTTTGGAAAGTTACTGTATATAGAAACCTACTATTTTTAGAAAGTTACTTATTATGAACCATCAAGTATAATAACACATAAAACATGAAATATGTTAATCAAGAACACATGAAACACTGAGTAATTACATGATAAAACATGACACAGTAAAACAAGTCAAGAACATTTAAAACAAGACAAGAACAAGTAAAACAAGTTAAGAACACATAAAGTAAACTAAACTAAAATCAGTAAGTATACATTAAACAGACAACTCATTCATGTACTTTATTATATAGCACTCGTGAAGTTAGAGTAGTTCTTCCGCTTTTATCTTCAATTCATTACTGGACATAAGGTATGGATATTCCGTCCTTCTATAAGGACATTCTCTTTCTATGATTAGGATTCCTCGTTTGGTGCCATCTGTTTTCCCTAGTAGTTACATAAAACTTTTTAGTGATTACTATGGTATTATATTAAACTTCCTAAGCTTTATACATGCATGCCATGTCCACCTAGTTATGGAGGTACCATAACTATAACACTTGAGGCACCAGTATTATGACTCTTCCGCGACGAGAGTGATTGCTCATGGCGTCCCTTTCAGTTATTGGACATTATTATTATTATCATGTGGGATGAATGGGTGCATCCTAGTACATGTTTTGCACATTACACGTTGACTATGGTGTGTGCTCTACATCCGTCACATGGAGCTGATCCCTCAACCCAGACTAATATAATTAGAGGCAACCCCTCTAATTGCATGACGAGGTCACTGTTGGGTCAGTATTTACTGACCCTGAAGCAACTCTAGGATTTAAATATAAAATCCCCCTAAGTGTTTTATGCTCAGCAGTAAGGCCAGTCTGCTGATGGATAACCAGAGGAACAAAGTTCCTACTGAAGACTTAAAAGCTGAAGAAAGTTCAGCACTCCCCTTCTAGTGAACTTAGAAGACAAAGGAGTCTTCACTTCAAATACTAGGCGGTCTAGTTGCTGAAGAACAAGGACTGAAGAAGGGCTTTCAGTTCAGTTTGGCTTGACAATACCAAACTGAATGATGTCGATCTCCTATAGGATACTGAAGACTCTTCAGTATTCTGATGGTTTGCATTAGGCGGGAAAAGATTACTTTAAGTCAAAGTAGGTTGCTTGTATACTTAGATATAAGTACAACCTTTATCTTTTCTAGAATAGTTTATTAAGTAATTTGTACTGTTTATCCAGGATGGGCATCAACCACCCACTGGATAAACTCATGCATTGGTACATGTAAAATGCAAACCCTAATTTACAATGCCTATATAAAGGAGTGTACATTGTGAGAGAAAGGTGACCAACAGAAGATCTTAAACTCTAGAAAACCTTTCTCTCTCGATACCAACTAAACCATATAGCCAAAGTTTCATATGAACGTTTAGATTGGAGCTTAGAGTTTAACTTTGGTTAAACGTTTAAGTAGAGGAGATCAAACCCCATTGTCATTCAACCACTTTGTTCTTCCGCAAACAAAGTGGGTTATAGATTCTTTACTTGATTCTAATAAAAGTCTATACGTTGAAAAGTATATTGGTATTGTTGTTTTAATCTTTCATAGTTCTTATCTTATGTTAAACAACACACTTGAGTCAAAGTAATAGTTATTACTTAAGATAATAAGTAATATCGAATTACTAGGGACCAACAAGTCGTATCAGAGCAGTTTGATTAGTTAAAGTCTTATTTTATTAAACTGCTCACTTAAAAGTTTTCAAATCAAGATCCAAAATGGCTCAAGTTATACCACAAACCCTAGAATATAGGGGTGGCCAACTCAACGCTGCTCCTGTACTAGAGGTAGCCAACTTTACAAATTGGAAGAAGAGGTTTCTTGTCCACATGGTTGGAATTGAACCTCAATTCCTTGGAATCATTGAAAATGGTCCTTTTGTTCCCATGGTTGGGGACAATAGAAAACCTGAAGCACAATAGACTGCTGATGAGAGAAAAGCTGCTAACCTAGATCAGCGTCTCAAAAGTCTCATCATGTCTCTATTTCCAGATGACCAAATGAATTCTGTTGTAAATTGTAAAACAGCCAAAGCAACATGGGAGGACCTTATTCTTTACCATGAGGGACCCTCTGAGGTAAAAGAAACCAGAATCGTGGATTTAAAGCTTCAATACAACACCTTTAAGCACAAAGAAGGGGAAACCCTCACACAGACATTCACCAGATACAAAGCACTGATGAATGAACTTGTGAATGATGGTGTTGAGCTTTCAAAACTTGAAATCAACACAGTTTTTGTTAATGCAATGCCAAAGAAGTGGCTCAGTTTCTGCCAAAGCTTGAGAAATGCGAATCACATTAAAGATTGTGATCTAGCCTCTCTTTTTGGGAAACTAAAATATGAAGAAAACCTAGTTGATAGGATTTATGAAGGCTCAAGCAAGAGTAAAGCATTAACCATTGCTACACCCTTGTCCATAGCCTTCTTCAGTGAAGCTGTCATTCAAGACTACCAAGATAGTCCTGATGATGAGGAAGATACTAGATCTAGTGAGGAATATCTGAATGACCTCAAAGAGGAATTTCATGAAAGAGCACTTCTGGCCAAGTGATAACTAGGTTTTTACCTAGTAAGAAAATATTATCGTCCGATCTTCTCGAATTGATTTCCGGTTCAAAGTGCGACTCAGTTGTTCCTGGTGGAAAGGAAATAGAATTGCTGTCGTTGTCTAAACTAATTAAGAATAAAACTAGGAAAGATAAAAATTAAAACTTTAAAAAGTAAAGACAAAGTAAATAAAATGTAAATAAAGCGAGAAATTAAAGCAGTAAAAGTAAATAACGTAAACTTAAAACGCAACTAAAAATAAACTAAGGCAAGGCTTAAAACGTAAACTTAAAATAAAACTAAAGGCAAGTAAACTAAAAGTGCGAACAAAATAAAAAAGGCGGGAAAAATAAAGCTTAAAACTAAGGGTATAAAATTACAGAAACTAGAAAAACACTCATTCGGAATCAACCCTTCATTCGGAATAAACATATTCATCCGGAATAATCCTTTATTCGGAATAAAATGCTTCATCTAGAATAATCCTTCATCCGGAATGAACGGCTTCATCCGGAATATTGATTCATCCAGAATAAATCATTCGTTCGGAATAACGGTTCATCCGGAACAAATTGTTCATCCGGAATAATATGACTGATCCGGAATGTGTGCTTGGTTCTGAACATTTTGTTTCATTCGGAATAATTTAAACAAAAAGCTTCATTCGGAACATTTAAGAAACTGATTCGGAACATTTTAAAAACTTTGACTCGGAATATTTATACTCATCCGGAATATTAATTATTCCGGATGAACAAGTTGATTCGGAACATCAAATGAAAACTGCTGATTCAGAATAACATTCACTTATTCGGAATAATAAAAATCAAAAGCTTTGTTCGGAATAAAAAACTCATGCGGAATAACTAATAAAAACCTTCATTCGGAACATTTTGTTTCATTCAGAATCTGGGCTGTTGAAGAACTCGAAGAACAGTAAAGAACAAAAGGGTGCGAATTAAATCAAATCTAACCAAAATCAACCAAACGATTAAACCAAAATAACCACTAATGATCTAATAACAATCACCAATCAAAACAAATCAACAAAACTAACAATAATAAGTAAATCAATCAAAACCCACTTGATTAAAAATATGAAAACTCAAGAACACAACCATGAATCATAAGGAAAGATTAAGCAAGAAAGGTAGAAGAAGATTAATTAAAAGCTTGATTAAAATGAAAAGATTCAACAATTAAAAACATGGAAATTAAATCTTACCTATTAAATCTTGAGATAGAAAGCATAAGTTTAGAGAGAGAAAGCATAAAAATTAAACTAATCCTAATCTACTCCTAAAACTAACTAACCCTCCTAACAAATGAGGGTGGTATATATAGGAGAGGGGAGTGGCTGGTGGTTTCTCCTTTCTTTCTGTTCTTCCGTCTCGTCTTTAAAGTCTCGACTTTTGGCTCGGGATCTCATTAAACTCGTCTTGTAATTTCTTCATTAAATTAGACTTGAGTTCTTCGGCTTTTAGTAAACTTCCGTCTTTTGACTTTTTCTTCGATAAATCTTCAGAATTGGTCTTGGACTTCCGTTCTTTTTGCACTCTTGATTTCTTGACTTCGTCTTGTCTTTTTCTTTGATAAAAGCCCGTGAAAGCCCGTGTTTTCCCTCCTTTTCACATTTTGGTCCTAAAACACAACAAAAACACAAACCACGCATAATTCCAACATTTACGACATAAAATACACGTTATGGTCTCTTTTTCCTTACAATTAAGTGGTAAATGGATGGGTGTTTTCACACCTATCAAATCCCCTACACTTGACCATTGCAATGTCCTCATGCAATGCAATAATCACAAAGCAAGATTGCACTTTTCATCACAATCAATCCAAATTGGCCTTTATTAAAGAGATAGAAAATAACAAAACAAGTAAACAAATCAAAGACTTACCTCATGGTTTTGGAATGTCATGAATAATTATCATCCTCAAGTTTCACGTTCCCCATATCAAGCTTAAAAATGAGATCATTGTTATTATAAGTTAGCAAACTAACACGAACTCATGTGTGCCAATTATTCACTTAGACTCCCTTATTCCTAGGTGTATCTCTTATATTTTATTATTGTCTTGAATGATCACGAAGATGCATTGTTGACTTATTTCGATAGTTATTTAGGCTGAAAATAAAGTGGGACGATTTAATCAATAGTTAGCTAAAGGACAAAATCTTTTAAAACTGCTTCTCGGGACCTCATAAAGTTCATATCTTGGCATAACTCACTTCACGATTTGAGACCTTTCTCGGACCGATATTTGGCAGCGACTTCATACTTCAAATCTTGAGAGACGTTCTTGAAATTATGGTCTTCTCTTCATAATATGAATTTCTTCACTTGAAATTTTGAGAGATTCTTCATATTTGGACCACGACTTCTTCATTTTTCTCCAATCTTTATTTGGGATTTTGATATACAACGATCCGCCTCCTTTTAGGACTTGGATCTATTTATCGTCATACCTTGCTACGGTCTTTTCGGATATACTTCTCCATGATCTTTACGGGAGTATTTTCTTTTCGTCGTGTGTCTCGATCCTTCATATTGATTTTTGATAAATGATTCTTCACATCACTTGGAATCTTTAGCAACAAAATGTAGCCCTCATGCCTTGTTAGGGCCTTTTTGGACTCGCCAATCTTCGTGTCCCGCTTCAATAAGTTATGCCTTGGCTATGAACTCTAATTAATACCGAGCAACTTTTAAACGATCTTGGGCTAGAAGCTAAGTAACTTTTCAAATCGTGCAACCTTATTTAATGCAGATAAATTTATTAGCAAGCGATGAGAGAATAGGCTTATAATCAACTCACATAAATTCACGAAAGAGTACCAAACATATAATTGACTCTATCATCTCTCATTCTCCACAGTTTAAAATCTCAAGGAATGAGACTCGTGGATGCTTAGCCAATTAAATCACAGGTTTGGGTTTTCGAGTCATCTATAAGATCTTGCAAACTCTTAGACTTTTTCAAGTTTAAAATTCGCGTTTTAAAGTTCCCTTGATAAACAACTCTCTAGGATCAATTATAGGAACTTGCGAAAAGTTCTTGTTCTTAACCCGTGAGAGTTAAGACTTTCGCGTTTTAAAGCTCCCTATATAAAAGCCTAGCAAAACTTGACTTAAACACGTTAAGGATACTAGCTAGAGTAAACTTAGATAAGTAAACTCGGGTTGAGTCAAAAAGGTTCACAACGTTAGAAAATTAAAAATTTATTCTAGTAAAGAAAGAAAATAACTATACAAAGGTAAAAACTAATAGGCCAAAATAGATCAAAAATTTTGAAAATGTCGAAAAATTGATTTTCCGGTTAAAATGAGGACAAATACAAGGAAAAGGCCACTTAACTTCGATAGAAGTCCCCCTACATTTAATATAAACATTGTCCTCATTGTTTAAGCATGTGGAAGTAAGATCCCATACACTTAGGACATTGTGCACTTTGTTTAAATCTCGCTAAGGAAAAGACAACTAACGAGATTCCTATTTTAATGTTGAGAAATATAAAATAGTGAATCGAAAAGAGTTTAGGATAGAACCGGGAAGGCGGGAACACGGAATCACGGGTCGTCAAAAGTCATCAAGAGTGTGTCGTTGAAGGTCTAATCCTTGCACATGATAAGAAAGAAAACAAGAAACACCAACGGGGCTCCCCCTACACTTATGGTGAAAACAGGTAAAGGTAGATAGATAATTGGGTTGCCTCCCAAAAATCGCTTGTTTATATTAACCGAGTCACGAGCCTGACTCGTCCCCGAATTAAATGGTCCATGGGGAAGCCTCGAATGTAATACCGGGATCAAAGATCTTGTCCTCGTTCCCGGAGGAAAATAATAAAGGAGAGGCCAGAGGATAAGTTTTGAAAGGTAGAAAAGTCCTTTCAACATACGAGAAGTATGTGAAGTCTTGATCCACGGGAGGTTGGGTGGGTAAAGGAGACAAATTGTCATCCACCAAAGACAGTGGATGATCACTATTCGGCAAAGCCGGAAGGGTATCAATCATAGAATGGTCATTGTCACCTCCCAGGTCAAAGCACTCATCCTCATTCTCCGGTATGAAACGAGGAGAGTAAAAGCGATACATCACCCGTTTGGGTGTGCACGCGGTAGGATGAGGTGGCAATATAATATGAGAAGTATAAGAACAATTACCTTCCACCTATGTAGAGTCAAGTCTTTCCACCTCTGCGATAGAAGGAGGCATGGCTAACAAAGGATGCTCATTAATAGCAAGAGAATCAGGGCTATCAATGTCCTCAATCCCTTCATCAAAGAGGGGATTCACCTCACTAGATATGTAAGCGTCATCAAAATCAAATAAAGGGTTCAAATAAATCTTGAAAGTTTGTTTCGGAACGTCTTCATCGGATAGTGACTCGTCATCACTAGAAGTGAAATCATCATCTTGATCAAAAAGAGGATTAGAGAAAGCCAAAGAATCATCCTCCAAAGTGTTGGTGGAAGGAACATCATCATTAAGAGCGACCTCATCCGTAAGCTCCTCAAAAGTTAGCACATCACAAACCTCATCAAAGAATTTATCAAGACCAAAATCACTAATCTCAATCGAAGTATAACAATCCTTAGAGGCATTAGGGATATTAAGAGAAGGAAGTACAATAGATCATTCCAAGAAATAGTATTCTCATCATCATCATCATCATAATAGTATTGACGCACAAGAGGAGGGGTATAATCACTAAGATTAGATACTTGCTCTTGTTGCTGTCGATCTTGTTGCTGTCGCTTTTGTTCCTTCAATGCCTCGGTCAGTTGAATTAAGCCGTCATGAAGTTTCCAAAGAATGGATTGTCTTTCTTCATTCAGAGTAGTGAGTTGTTGGGCAATACGAATTCTCTGAGAGGATTGATGATTGAGGTTGGGGTGTGGGGGCTCACAGTTATGAAAACCAGAATTATAGCACGGATGTGGCTCATAGTAAGTCATCGGTTGAGAAGAATTATAACACGGATTTGGTTCATAATAATCCATCGGTGAAGAAAAATGAGGACACGGATTTGGCTCATAATAATTCATTGGCTGACAATAAGAAGTATCGTGAGGGCCCCCACAATTTTGGCAACATGGGTATGGAGAAAAACCTGGCGCTTCTTGTAGATAGCTATTACCATTGTCATAATTGTAACCCAGTTCTTGCTCGCCATGAGGCGGGTATCGAATTGGACACGAAACATGCCAATGAGAATCGCTTCCACAATATATGCAAGGGGGGATAGGAGGTGGATTAGAAAAGGACGAATTAGTCGAGTTGCACGATGGACAAAATCCCAATTGTGAATCGATTGAAATAGGAGGAAGGTCTTTTCCGCATTGTTCGCATGTACACCATTGACATGAGTCGTTCCCGTATAATCGTCTCCCACACCCGACGCAATGGACATAAGAATCCATAAAGAAAAATAGATAAGCAAGAAGAATATTTTTTGGTGCAAAACTTTGAAAAAGAGATGCTTTTTATGATTATTCAAATGTTTTTGGGATTTTTGAAAATTTTTGACAGGAAAATAACGTTCACGAGTGAACGGATCCCAAAATCCAAATTATCACAAATTTCCGTTAATCTCTACGAGAAGAGCCGGCAGCGGCGCCATTTGATAACTAGGTTTTTACCTAGTAAGAAAATATTATCGTCCGATCTTCTCGAATTGATTTCCGGTTCAAAGTGCGACTCAGTTGTTCCTGGTGGAAAGGAAATAGAATTGCTGTCGTTGTCTAAACTAATTAAGAATCAAACTAGGAAAGATAAAAATTAAAACTTTAAAAAGTAAAGACAAAGTAAATAAAATGTAAATAAAGCGAGAAATCAAAGCAATAAAAGTAAATGACGTAAACTTAAAACGCAACTAAAAATAAACTAAGGCAAGGCTTAAAACGTAAACTTGAAATAAAACTAAAGGCAAGTAAACTAAAAGTGCGAATAAATAAAAAAGGCGGGAAAAATAAAGCTTAAAACTAAGGGTATAAAATTACAGAAACTAGAAAAACACTCATTCGGAATCAACCCTTCATTCGGAATAAACATATTCATCCGGAATAATCCTTTATTCAGAACAAAATGCTTCATCCGGAATAATCCTTCATCCGGAATGAATGGGTTCATCCGGAATATTGATTCATCCAGAATAAATCATTCGTTCGGAATAACGGTTCATCCGGAACAAATTGTTCATCCAGAATAATATGACTGATCCGAAATGTGTGCTTGGTTCGGAACATTTTGTTTCATTCGGAATAAAAAATTGACTCGGAATAATTTAAACAAAAAGCTTCATTCGGAACATTTAAAGAAACTGATTCGGAACATTTTAAAAACTTTGACTCGGAATATATATACTTATCCGGAATATTAATTATTCCGGATGAACAAGCTGATTCGGAACATCAAATGAAAACTGCTGATTAGGAATAACATTCACTGATTCGGAATAATAAAAATCAAAAGCTTCGTTCAGAATACAAAACTCATGCGGAATAACTAATAAAAACCTTCATTCGGAACATTTTGTTTCATTCAGAATCTGGGCTGTTGAAGAACTCGAAGAACAGTAAAGAACAAAAGGGTGCGAATCAAATCAAGTCTAACCAAAATCAACCAAACGATTAAACCAAAACAACCACTAATGATCTAATAACAATCACCAATCAAAACAAATCAACAAAACTAACAATAATAAGCAAATCAATCAAAACCCACTTGATTAAAAATATGAAAACTCAAGAACACAACCATGAATCATAAGGAAAGATTAAGCAAGAAAGGTAGAAGAAGATTAATTAAAAGCTTGATTAAAATGAAAAGATTCAACAATTAAAAACATGGAAATTAAATCTTACCTATTAAATCTTGAGATAGAAAGCATAAGTTTAGAGAGAGAAAGCATAAAAATTAAACTAATCCTAATCTACTCCTAAAACTAACTAACCCTCCTAACAAATGAGGGTGGTATATATAGGAGAGGGGAGTGGTTGGTGGCTTCTCCTTTCTTTCTTTTCTTCCGTCTCGTCTTTAAAGTCTCGAATTTTGGCTCAGAATCTCTTTAAACTCGTCTTGTAATTTCTTCAATAAATTAGACTTGAGTTCTTCGGCTTTTAGTAAACTTCCGTCTTTAGACTTTTTCTTCGATAAATCTTCAGAATTGGTCTTGGACTTCCGTTCTTTTTTCACTCTTGATTTCTTGACTTCGTCTTTTGTCTTTTTCTTTGATAAAAGCACGTGAAAGCCCGTGTTTTCGTTCCTTTTTCACATTTTGGTCCTAAAACACAACAAAAACACAAACCACGCATAATTCTGATATTTACGACATAAAATACACGTTATGGTCTCGTTTTCCTTACAATTAAGTGGTAAAAGGATGGGTGTTTTCACACCTATCACCAAGTCTAGAAGGTTCTTTAAGAAAGGAGGCAAGTTCTCCATCTCCACAAAAGCTTCAGTTGACACTGAATGCTACAAATGTAGGAAGACTGGTCACTATGCTAGGGATTGTTATTCAAAAACATCTCTCCCTTCATATTCCTCACCAGCTCAATCAAGAACAACTGGTCAATCATCATTTCAACCAAAACAAATTGCTTCTACTCCATTTCAGCAAAGCAGGGTTGAACTCATGCCTATAAATGACTTTGAGGCCAAATACAGGGAAATCAAGGCAAGATTAGCCTTAATGAGTACTGAAGCTCCTCATCCAAGACCCCCAAGCAAGACAAGAACAAAGGACTTGTTGCTGAAGCATATGAATGGGATGAAGAAGATGTTTCTTCAGATGATGATGAGTTGGTAAATGTGAAAGTGCTAATGGCACTTGTTGATGATGAAGGGGCAAGCTCAAATGTTGTCACCAGAGAAAGTGCCAGAAATGGAGAATGGGTCAATGTCACAATCAAAAAGGTATAAACTCTTCTTGAATTAGAAGATAAAGATGACATCAAATTTGTCTTTGATTACTTGTGCATTGATTTAAAATTTGTTGAAGAGCAAAGAAACAATTTTCTTGAATAATTTCACAAACTTGTTCTACAACTTGAAGATTTTGAAAGTAAGCAAATAGAGCTAAAAGAAGCTAAACTTGATATTCTTACTTTTCAACAATTAAACAAAGAAATCTTGGAGGAAAATGACTCTCTTAGAATGGAATTAAAAGAAGCAAAAGACATTGTTAAATCTTGGATTAGAAACTCTGATAGGGTAAATCAATGCATAAGTGAACAAATACATGCTCAAAAGAAGAAAATGCTTGGTGCTGAAGGATCCTCCAACACCAAATCTATTGTATTTGTCAAAGCCTCAAATGAGGATAGTAGCTCGATCCCTGACATTGAAAGATCAGGTGAAGAGAATTTACCCAATCATGACACAGGACGAATCCTTCTTCCTGAGTTACAAGCATGTGTTGACTCTTCAGCACCAGTTGAATCCTCAGTTACTAAGGATGACTCAGATGATGATTTAGAGAAAGAAGTAAGTACCACACTTCCTCCTTTGGAGAAGCTGGCTTGTGCTGAACCCTCTACTGGACCCAAAACTATCCAGTCTATCATCAAGTCACACACCACATACAAAGGTAGTTCTTCCAAACATGTAAAAATTGACACTTCAAAGAACTCTTTAGCTCCTGCTTAAGGTTCACATATGGGAACTACCTCTTCAGTTTCATCAAATAAACTGAAGAATGCTAAATCTGAGGAAGATAAGAGAATGTCTCTTGTCATGGAAGAGATCAATGATCTTAAAATACAACTCAAGCATCAGCAAACACCAACACGATTCAGAGATGAACCTTCAGACTCTCCTCATTTAAAGTACAAGACACAATTCAAAAGAGCTTGCGAGTTATGTAGTCAAAAAAAAATCTCGCTCAAACTTGCTTAAGAGTGATTTATTGTACTAAATTTGAAAGGACTGATCATCGCACTTGTGAACACACTCAGTATATGCTGGCCAAAACAAGTGTTGATGCTCACAAATCTGAAGCATCTCATTCCAGGAGAAATATGCCTTTCCCACCATGCATTCATTGTGGTATGGGCAATCATCACTCAAATGAATGCCACTATTACCCTGTTTGTAATATTTGTGGAAGTTATGACCATGACACTCATGGACATAATCGAATCATCTCACTCAGAAGAGGTATTAAACCAAGAAAACCCAAACTCTATTACCAAATGTTGTGAGACTTGTGGAAGCGATGTCCACACTAGATCTGATCACAACCATATAGAGTGGTTCAGAAGAGGTGAAGCCATCCAGGCTAAGAAAGCTAAAGCTGTTCAGACCTCTTCTTTTTCTGAGCAATCACACATACCCTCTACAAGAGGACCCTTCAGATCTAGAACACCTTCTAGATCTAAAACCCCCACCCAACAAAGGTGGGTTTCAAAACAAAACTGACCATTTTCTTAATTTGTGCAGTGTGATCTCAGGAAGCCTATTTGGTACCTAGATAGTGGCTGCTCAAGGCATATGACTGGCACCAAAAGTTATCTGCACATTTATAAGAAGGAACAAGGTCCTAAAGTTGTTTTTGGTGATAACTCATCAGCTACTACTAAAGGATTTGGTTCAGTGAAATGCAATGGTATAGTTTTCTCAAGGGTAGCATATGTAAATGGATTTAAGCACAACCTCATCAGCATAAGTCAACTTTGTGATGCAAAGTATCTTGTGTTGTTTGATGACAAAAAGGTACAATCTTCAACTCCAATCATGAAATTGTGATGATTGCTCAAAGAGTAAAAGATGTTTATGTCATGAACATGAACTCTACTCAGGAGACATGCTTCTTTTCTAAAGCCTCCAATATTACCAATTGGCTTTGGCATAAGAGGCTCTCACATCTCAATTTCAAAACAATAACTCTGCTGGCAAAACAAAATCTTGTTATTGGTCTTCCCTCACTTGTCTACTCCAAGGACAAACCATGCTCAGCATGTGAAAAAGGGAAGCACCATAGGGCCAGTTTCAAAACAAAGCAAACTTTCTCAATCAAAGAAAGTATTCATTTGCTTCACATGGACTTATTTGGCCCAGTATCACCTAGGTCTATTTGCCATGAAAAATATACACTTGTCATTGTTGATGAGTACTCAAGGTACACCTGAGTATATTTTCTGACAAAGAAAAGTCATGCACCAGATGCCACTATGTCATTCATCAAAAGAGTTGAAAATCAAAATGACACTCATGTCAAACAACTCAGAACTAACAATGGCACTGAATTCAGAAATCACTCACTGATCAAATTCTGTGGTAACAAAGGAATTTCCCAAAATTTCTCATCTCCTTACACACCTGAACAAAATGGTGTGGCTGAAAGAAGGAACAGAACTTTGATTGAAGCAGCAAGAACAATGCTTGCTGGATCTGCTCTCTCTAAGCATTTTTGGACTGATGCTGTAGCCACTTCTTGCTATACTCAAAATAGATCCATTATTATGAAGAGACACATGAATAATCCCTATGAAGTCTTCAGGGGGAGAATTCCAAACATTTCATTCTTACATGTGTTTGGGTGTCCAGTATTCATTCACAATCACAAGGATCATCTTGGAAAGTTTGATGAAAAATCTGATGATGGTTATTTTCTTGGATACTCCCTAGTATCTAAAGCATACAGAGTCTTCAACACAAGAAGACAATGTATTGAAGAAACCTATCACATCACTTTCAATGAAAGTTCTGAAGCTCTCACTTTTTCAAATCCATTAGATGATGAACTTCATATACATGAATCTCACAATTATCCATCTGATGAATTCAATCATTATGAGCCCTCTCAAAAATATCCAACTAGCAATTCAGTCCCTTATATTGATCCATTTGAAGATATGACAAGTCCTACAAAAGGAAATCCTTTAGTATCACATACTGATGGTTGTCAATCAAATAATGATCAATCTCAAAATAATCAAAATGATCAGCAAGGAAACACAAATGACCAAAATGGTCAGTCTCAAAACAATCATCATGCTGACACACATGATCAAAATGATTAATCATATGCAGCTGTTGAAGAACAATCTGAGCCCCTTGCTCAAAGCTCTCCTATCATCTCTAGGGAATTAGGTCTTGGATATGCTTCTTCTCACCAAGAAGGAAGTCCTCCAATGATTTAACCCTTGTCCACTGAAATTGAGTATATTGAAGTTCGTTTTCTCTCGATTCTCGACCAATTAAAAGTCCTAAAAATCTCATGTTTATTATTGTTCTTGGTTGATAGGGTGTTTGGATATTCTATGTCTATTTCAAACAACAAGTAAAAATGATGAAAAATATTAACCTATTTATCCATAAAACACTTTGCAAATACCAATTATTATTCACAATAGTACAAAATGTAAAAACATAAAAGTAAAGTGCTCAAAATGTAAAGTAATTGAAACTACAAAGCTTGAAATGTAAAGTTTAGAAAGTAAAAGGACCAAAAGTGTAAATTCTAACAACTCTGTTACTGATTTTAACAAACTAACAAACTGCTTAACTGAAAATGACAAGTGACCAAAAGATTAAGGGGTGTAAACTTGAAAATCCTAATTACTTGCAAAATTAGCCCCAAATGAAACCAGTTACAATCTACAAGGACTGAAATGCAATTATTGGGAAGTTTTCAACAAAAACGGGCTCACTTAATGAATAAGCTCGTATAAGCTTATTAATGGACCAAATAAGCTCAAACAAGTTTCAAAATGCTTAAAATTGAAAATTAACTAGACCTGTATAAGGAAATCGCTTAAAACCAAGTAGAACTCAAGATAGCTTATTCCAATAAGCCAAGAATAAGCTATCTGAAAATTGAAACATGCACAATCAGATTTTTTAGCTCAAACTTATCAATCAACTTATTAAGAGTAGGGAATGTCTTTTCTTTTTGAAAATGGTGTTGATCCAAAACTTAGATCGATTAAGCTTGTGTATACGAGATTTGATCAAGTTATACACATAGATAAACTTTGCTTATGTATAAAGTAATCTAAGTGTTATGCGGAATTAACACTTAAACAAGAACACACAAAGATGTTAAAACAAACTTTCACTTGATTGATAATAACGAACTTGCTTACAATGAAAGTGCTTAACGTATGAAAACTTATATTGAAACATAACCTAAAGGTCTTCTTTTATAGATATAAGAAGCCTTGTACAAGAGTCTATGTATCAACTATTCTAGGTAAAGATAATTATAGAAAATACAATGTTGAACTTATCTTTACTAGAAACAAACTAGAAACATAATACGCGTAGAATCTTTCCATCAGTGCTTGTCTTCAACCTATCAACGCTTGACTTCTTCTTGTCAACGCTTGATCTGTCAGCATTTTTTTTCTTCTTATCAACGCTTGTTTTCCTCTTGTCAGCGCTCAAGTGGACTGGCTGTATTTTATTCCCAACAATCCTCCCCTAAACTTGATATCTACTTTAGTAATCAAGTTTCTGAATAAACATTAAGAACTAGGAGGAATCTTACAAACTTGATCATATTGGTAATAAATATTTCTGATCAAATCTTTGGCCACGTCACTTGAATAATCAATCTCCAGCTGTGTTGTCTTCATCTTCTCCAAAACTTCTTTGGACATGGAATACTGACCATCTACAAGAAGATACTCAGAAAACTTTGTAGAGCTCAAATAATATACACCAGCAACTGAATACAAACGCCATTGAAGACCACTGAGATCATCTTCAAGATCCTTCCAAACAGTAGGATCTTCTTCTTTTGGTCCACATATTCTCTTGAATGTTGACCAAAGTTTTATTCCATTGACTGAAGTAGGAGCTTCAGTCTCATATTTGGCCTCTAACAACCTCCAAAGGTCTACCAAGTCTTCTCTGTCCATACTTGCAAAGAGAGATACAAGAATAGTTAAAGTATGTACCTCTTTCCCATACCTGCCAATCTTCCAAACCCACGTTCATCCTCTTCATAGCTTATAATAGGGTTTCTGGAATCAAGAGGTAACACTTGTACCATATCTGAAGCTTCTAATGGTGAGAGCTTGATGCTCCTTCTTATAACAGCTTCACTAGGCTTTAATCTATCCATATCTTTAGGAAACTCAATAGGAACTCCCTTCTTCAAAGGTCTTGGAACAATCATTGCCTTCTTAAGCTCCATCTCTTCTACAAGTTCTTCTTTCCTTTCATCTGAAAGAAGTCTTAGAATGTTCATTTCCTGCACTTTTACCCAAATGGGATAAGCCTTGTACTCCAACTCTTCAAAGGATAATCCCAACAATTTCTTATAGGTCCATCCTGTTCCATGACATCTGAGTAGCATGTAGTACAGCTCCCTTCTATCCCTCTTCAGCAGTGAAAGAATATTGCTAGCTTTGTGTTTCAAAATTACCTTGCAGTCTTTTTGAACTCTTAGAAGAATCTCCAAACCCCAAATCTGGTCTGTAATAGTCAAATCTGGATTCTCCATACACCTATCTTCCCAAGCATGGTACATCTGAACAACTTCTGGCATATCAAAATCTACTTGCAATTTCAACTCTCTAAGCTTCTCTCTTGCCAAATCATCACCATATTCAAGTCTCTCAGGTTGCTCAATTATCACCACACTTGAATCTGAACTGGCTTCATCACTTCCTTCTTGTTCCTCTGAAGTGACAACAAATGGTGATTCACCAACCTTCTTTCTTTCTTGTTACACAAGTTGTGCAGCCAACCTTCTATCAAACTCTACCTGTGCTGCATCCTTTGGAACTTCTACTTCTACCATGATTCCTTTACCCTTATCTAATGGATCAATGATGGGTAAGGATGATGGTAATACATGTGAAGATACATCTTTGATGATATCTGATGACTGGAATACATCAACCTCATCTACAAGTCTGTCAACGCTCAATTTGCTTGTGTCAGCGCCCAATTTGCTCATGTCAGCGCTCAAATTTTGCTTGTCAACGCCCAAATTACTTGTCTCAGCGCCTCTTGTAATTTGCTCCAACATAGCCGTAAAAGACAAGTCTAAATTGGTAGGAGTTACCAGAGATTTGTCAAAACCTGGTTGCTTCTTCAATCCAATTAGGGCCTCAACAATGCCCAAAGATTCTCCATCATGTGCGCCTTTATCACTCACATTAATCTGCTCATCCTCCCCTTTGGAAGATTCCTCCATCCCACGTCTTGTGCTAGCATTCTCCAAAATAACAATTCTCTCCCTCAATTGCTTGAGTTCAAGGCCTTGTGTACTGAGAATATGTACCAAGTCTGCATTTTGCTTTTGCAAGCTAATGCAGACAGCCGTCAATTCTATTAAGGTCATTGGTTCCAATCTGCCCTTCTCTAAAATGTGTATTTGACCTCCCAAGTTAGATTCATGGGGCATGGATGAGGTCTTAAAGTTGTTAGGACTGTCTTGGTCTGCATCTAAGCCAGAACCAATAGTCCCAGCCTCATCCATAGCACCAACCACACTTGTGGTGATGGTTCTCTCTGCTACATGGCTAGGACCACTAGAGGAGAACACTCCAGTAGTCCTTTGGCGTTTTTGCAACCTATATTGTGGTGGGGTAGAAGAGGATGTGGATTGGGTGGATGTGGGAAGGTTAAGGGGTGTTTGGGTCTGTGAAGGAATGGTGTCAACGTCTGGATTAGGTGTGTCAACGCCAACATTTAATGTGTCAGCGTTGAAGGGTTGTTGGTTAATTTCCATGTGTTGAGGTGAAGGGTAAGGGTTCTGGGATAGGATCAAGTTGTGGTTGTGGGTCTGGTTGGGGTTGTGCTGCTGCAATAACAGCAAGCATAGCTGGGGTGAGGGGTAAGTAACGGTGAGGGGGTGAGTTCATCTTTGTAAAAATTGCTTTCTTTTGCACAGGGATCTCATAAAAATCATCATGATCCCTTGTGCAGTAATTTTGCACTTCAAAAACCATTTGTAAAAATCTGGGATAAGTCAAAGTCATCTTATTCCCTTTGTTTTTACACATGCCATCAAAAATCATTTTTGAATAATTAATTTTTTGCCCAGTTGCAATGCACACAATAGCACTAGCAATGGATCTATTAATCTCATTGTGTGCAGTACACTTGGGACTCAAACATTGTAAGATGACATGTATGAGGTACTTCCAGGCTGGGGGAAACTCATGTTTATGATATTTGTTTAAAGTTCCCTCATCAGGGAAAGGATAACCCAAAGCCCTTAGTCCTTGTTCTATTTCATTAATGGGAAGGGTGGTTATACCATCTACATCATCAAGATGCAAAGCCTGGTGAACTAAGGCTTCAGTAACCACCCAAGTACGCCCATGAACAATAGATGATAATGTAGTCACATTATTAACTGTTGAGGAACTAACAGTGTTCCAAAACTGTTTAATATGTGTGACAGAGATGAGAGGAACATGAGAAAGAGCATACCTAATTGGGGATGCATTCAAATACGCCACCATCTGTGTGTATTGTGGAAACAGAGTGTCATCAGCGTCCAAATATGCAATCATGTTGTGTTGACTCCTGAATCCCAATACCAAATCACTTGGTTTAAATTTTGGTGCCATTGTTGAAGAAAGCTGTTTATGAATGATTTAGAAATATGAAATATAGGAGAAAATTGTTAGACAAGAATATGAGGTACCCTGTTTAAAAATAGGAGCAAAATATATAGGAGCGATAGTTGTATGTGATTGGTCAAAAATGAGGCAACTATTTTCAAAATATCATGATGAAAATATTGAGAAGAAAATAAGTTATCTCATGCATTAATTAAAAGTTATCTGCTCCCAAAATTATGGCCCCAAAATTCGTCAAAAATAACAACTAGGTAGGTCCCAATGAGTATCAACGGTCAAAAATAACCCATCAACGCCCAACGGCTATATTCTTGTCAACGTTTGCCAAAGCCATGTCAGCGTCTAAATTGGTCATAACAACGCTTGGAAAAATACTTGTCAGCGTCCAAAAATAAAAGTAATAAAAAATGAAAAAGGACCTTAACAAAGTAATTTATCCTAGTGAAGATAACCTATAAGTTGATAATTATTATAGGGCGGCAAGCACTGTCCAGTTATGCACACTTGCTTATGCAAGATAGACATAACAGTCCTCTAGTGTCCCTTGCTAACCAAAACTCTTAACAACTAAGTTATCTCATAAAATTCCTTGTAACTCCCAGGTAAACCCATGATAAAATCATTCCCAAGTCTCCCAATAGACCACAACCAATTCTAGGCCAAAAATGTCTTGGCAGCATGCACAGTATATCAACTTTGCATGCTACAGTGCCTCGTGATTTAGTAAAACTAACTCATACTCACCTGTGGACACAATCTAGAATTGTGATAAGAGTATCATAAGAATACCCAAAAGTCCTAAAGGTTCCTAAAACCTCCCCTTAAACTGTGATACATATGTTGCCCAAAAATATGCATGAACATAAAAATTTATGTCAAGATAGGAATATAAATATTCCAACCATCATCCATAAATGAAAACATGCTCAAATGATTCTCCAAGTATCCATAAGCAAGTCTGTATCCAATGGTACAATGCTAACACCACCTGCACACTTAGATTAAAATCCACAAAACTAACATTGTTGCTGACAACGCCACGATAACACTTGTCAGCGTTAAGATAACGTTTGTCAGCGTTAGAAAAATATAGTGGAAAATCTAACTTCAAAAAGACCAATAACAATGCATTATCCTGTACATTCTTTTATAATAAGACCCCAAAACACATATTATGTGAGATTGATCATTCCAATACTTGTTACCAAGTATTGAAACCTTCCAGCATCAAAAGGTTTAGTTAATAAATCAGACACATTTTCTTCTGTGTCAACCCTATCCGGCTGTATTAAACCCTTTTCAAAACAATCTCTTATAAAATGATGTCTAGTTTCTATGTGTTTTGTTTTAGAATGATGTACAGGATTTTTAATAATGCATAAAGTGCTGTTATTGTCAACAAAAATCTTGGTATGCATGAAATTATACCCATAATCTAACAGCTAGTTCTGAATCCATAAGACTTGTCCACAACAAGCAGCTGCAGCAACATACTCTGCTTCAGTTGTAGAATTGGCCACCACTGTTTGTTTCTTGCATTGCCAAGATATCAACCTACTCCCAAGAAACTGACATCCACCAGTTGTGGATTTTCTATCAAACTTATCACCACCATAGTCACTGTCTGAATATGCTATAAGCTCCAATGGTGAATACTTTGGGTACCACAAGCCAAGATTTGGATAACATCTAAGGTACCTAAGGATTCTCTTGACAGCATAAAGGTGACATTCTTTAGGAGTCACTTGATGGCGTGCACATGCACGCACAGCAAACATGATGTCAGGTCTGGAGGCTGTGAGATACATCAATGAACAATTCATCGATCTATAGTGCCTGACATCCACATCTTTTCCATCTCCAACTTTTCCCCAAGGGTGTTCTCTATCCATAGGAGTAGTAGCCCTCTTTTCATGTGGAGAAAAGCCAAACTTCTTCAAGATATCTGCTACATACTTATCATGAGAGATGAAGATACCATCTTCTTTCTGCTGAACTTGTAATCCTAGAAAGAAGTTCATCTCCCCCATTTCACTCATCTTGAATTTGTCTGTCATAAGCTTGGAAAAGTCTTCACTCGTCTTTGGATTGGTAGAGCCAAAAATGATATCATCAACATAAACCTAAACAAGTAAGACATCCTTACCAGCCTTCTTTGTAAATAATGTCTGGTCTATGGTGCCCCTTCTGAATCCATTTCACACCAAATAAGTGGACAATGTGCCATACCATGCTCTTGGGGCTTGATGAAGTCCATACATAGCTTTCTTGACTCTATACACCTTGTCTGGATTCTCTGGATCTTCAAAACCAGGAGGCTGCATAACATATACCTCCTCAACAATTGTGCCATAAGGAAAGCACTCTTCACATCCATTTGATAGACAGTGAATCCCATGCAGAAAGCATAGGCTAGAAATATCCTTATAGCTTCAATCCTTGCAACTGGTGCAAAGACCTCCTCCTAGTCTATCCATTCCTCTTGTGTACATCCCTGAGCCACTAAACGTGCCTTGTTTCTGACCACAATACCTCTTTCATCTTTCTTGTTTCTTAGAACCCATCTTGTCCCAATAGGTCTGACATATCTGGGACAATCAACCAGCTCCCAAACATCCTGAATAGCAAATTGGTGAAGCTCATCCTGCATTGCTTCCACCCAACTTGGTTCTTTGAGAGCATTAAAAATCTTCTTGGGTTCCTATTGTGACAAAAAACAGGCAAACAAACATGCTTGAACAAGAGGGGTATCAACCTTCTTGTGTATATTGGCAATAAATCCACCAAGACTTTGATGAGATCTTCTATTCTGAACAGGAGTCATGACATCCCCAATAATTTGAGAAGGAGGGTGATTCTTCATAGTAGACGTGAGAACTCCTCCCTCAAAAAGTCTGTTGTCTTCAATCTCATCCTCCAAGTTGCCAATATCTTCTTCAGACTCTCTTCCATCAATATCTGTATGAACCTCTCCATTCCTGTTTGAAGGTTCACCTTGTTAAAAATTGGAAGAGAAAATTTGCTCAAAAGAGTTGTCAACGCCTGGCCAAGGTTGTTAGCGTTTGATCCATCAACGCCTGAATTGGTGTTGTCAACGTTTGAGCCATCAATGCCTGAATTTGTCCTGTCAGCGCCAGATTTTCCTTTGTCAGCGCCTGAAGGACCATGCATGTTGTTAACTGGTGATACTTGGGGACCACTATTATCCTTTCCAGCAGCAGCAGTAGCAACAAAAGCATCTGTCCATATGGGAATTGTGACATACTCTTGTATGGGAGATGACTTGTCTGCTTGTGATCCAACCTCTTCATTAACCTGTGTACCTGAAACATCAACAACTTGTTCTTCCACAACATTTGAATTTACCTTCACAATGTCTGGATTAGTAACAGGCATATAATTCAAAGTCCTAGATAGAGGTTCCAAGTCAAACAACCAATTTGGACCACTTTCAGGATCACTAGGTTTACTCTCTAAAAACCTAACATGTACTCTCTCAAGTATACGTTTTTCCTTCTTAAGGTAAACCCTATATCCCTTGCTCTGCACTGAATAACCCATGAAATAGCCTTCATCACCTTTTGCACTAAATTTACCTAAGGCATCACTAGTATCTAACACAACTACATGACAGCCAAAAGGTTTAAGAAAACCAATATTAGGTTTCCTTCCCTAAAGTAATTCATAAGGTGTTTTTTTCTGTATCTTGTTGACCAATGCTCTATTCTGAACATAACAAGTTGTATTCACAGCCTCAGCCCAAAAAGCTATAGGAAAATGAGCATCAGCCAACATAGTCCTGGCTGCTTCAATTAGGGTTCTATTCTTTCTCTAAGCAACCCCATTTTGCTGTGGGGTTCTGGGAACACTAAACTGCCTAGTAATCCCTTTCTTGGCACAAAAATCATCCAACAGTTTATTTTTAAACTCACCATCATTATCACTCCTAAGCATTTTAACTTCATTACCAGTTTTCTTCTCAATCTGATTAATAAAGTCAGTTAAAGTATCAGCAGTGTCACTTTTCATAGCTAAAAAGAAAGTCCAAGTAAACCTAGAAAATTCATCTGTGATGACAAAGCAGTATGATTTACCATTCAAACTCTCTATATTAGTTGGACCAAACAGGTCCATATGCAGCAAGTGAAGTGGTTTAGAACTAGAGTGCACCTGTTTAGACTTAAATGAGACCTTGTGCTGATTGCCTTTAAGGCATGCAACACAAGAGTGGTCATTGTGGAAAGCCTTTTCAGGCAAACCATCAACCAAGCCAAGTCTCACAAGCCTGTTTATATTCTTAAAGTTTATGTGCCCTAGTCTCATGTGCCATAGATTACTCTCATCAACTGAAACTTTAGCATAAAAACATGACATATTATTATTCATCCTAATACCATTAAGATTCACATTATAAATGTCCTTATGCCTAGGTGTTCTATAGTCAATATATTTCTCATTTGGAATTTTAAAATCCTTGCTTAACACCAAGCATTCGGTATCAGTAAAAAGAACCTTATTTTTGTTATCCCGAACTTGTGATACACTAAAAAGATTGTAATCAAGTTCTTTTACCAGAAACACGTTTTCAAAACGTAAGTTCTTGGTGAGAAGAGTTCCTTTGCCTGTGATAGTTCCATATCCGCCTCCAAAGTAAAGTTTATCACCATCCTTAATGGGAGTGAAGTTTGTCAGATAATCTTCCTTCCCAGTCATGTGCCTAGAGCATCCACTGTCCCAATATCCATAATCATTGACTTGTTTTGAATGCCCTGCACATAAAGAAAACAAATTAGTTTTCTTTGGGAACCCAAGCCTGAGCAGACTTGGATTCATTTGGTTGTTCAACAAGAAAAAACTTAGTTCTCATAACAACCCCTTGTTCATCCCTTTTTGGAAGAAATACCAAGTTAACCCCAATTGGTTTTGTGATGACCTGTGAAATATAATTAAATCTGTTGCAGGTCATAGAAATCCAATTAGAATTAGTGTTTTGATCTTGCTTAGCTCTCTATGTCAAGTTAGAGGAAGCTTTAGACCCCTTTCCCTGTGGTTGCAAATATTTAGGTATGGCAACGTTTCTGTCAGCGTTGGATTTGGTCTTGTCAACGCTGAAATTACCCTGGTCAGCGTTGAACCTAGGGTTTGCTACAGAAACCCATTGCGTATTAGACCAAGTATTGGTCTTCTGAAATGGTCTTTGTCCATGAGTGTTAGACCTTTTAGTGAAGAATGGGGCTGGTCTAACAACTTGTGGACTTTGCTCCACAAAAGTTTTGGGTATGATAGTGTTTGACCTTTTAACAACGTTGACCTTGGAAGCGTTGACACACTTATATGCTAAATGTGAAAAGCTACCACAAGTGTAACAGGCTTTTCTAGACACAACTCTAGGTCTAGAAGAAAAGAAACCTGTTCCATCATTACTAACTTGGCTTTTTGGTGACCTAGTATTCCTATACATTTCTGCATACTTAATGCTAGGTTTCTTAACAGTGTTTGAGCCAAGGTCAACAGTCTTGCCAGTGATTGGTTTGTTACCTTAATAGGGGTAGACTCATTTGGACTTTCACACAACATGCCACCCTTAACAAACAAGGTAGGGTTGGCTTTCTTCCATTCATCCAAATCAGTCAGCTTTTTCCTATATTCTTCAACTAGGGTAAGGACTCTTGGTGGAGGAGTAAATTCCTCTTCTTGGAGTTCTGGCAAACCAGTCTAAGATAAGTCCTTTCTTTGGACACCATAGAAGTCCTCAGCTGGTGGTGGAGCAACAATATAGTCATTCATCCCAATCCCAGTCATGTCCTTAGGATCCCTCTGTTTATTAACACATTCTCCTAGGGTTTGTGAGGCCTTATCAAATCTCTGAATTTTAAGGTCAACATTATCCTTATTCTTGACAGCCTCATCTAACTGAGCCTGTAATTCAGCATTGACCCTTTCCATGATGTTTCTAACATCATTACTAGCATTTAAATCATGTTTTAAGATATTTATTTTATCTTTTAGGTCAAATTCCATTTTCTTATACTTAGAAACTGTCTTTTCAGTTTGAGAGAGAGCAATTTGATAGTTAGACAACTTGCATCTCTCAGTGCTCACATCACTTAACAATCTTAAAACCTCTTTGTTAAGTATTTCAATATTTAAACGACAATCCTTACTACAAAAAGCATCATCGTATACCTCATTGTCTGATGAGGAGGAGTGTGCCATGAGAGCATATTGAACATGCTCTTCTTCTTCTATTTCAGCAACCAAATCTTTATCCTCTTCCTCATCCTTAGCCAAATAGCTCCAGTCCCATCCAATCCCATCAATTTCTTGCACTGCCACCATGGCTTTAGGATCCTGAGCCTTAACAATTTGGCTTGAGGGTTTTCCAGCATCAGATCTTCTTGGAGATCTGCATTCCCTCATAAAGTGCCCCATACGATGACAATTGTAGCACTCAACTTTGGATTTATCAAATCCAGCAGTGTCCTTTGCATTAAAGGTCATCTTCTTATTAAACCTTCTATTCCATCTGTTTGCTCTTATACTTGCAAGAGCCATGTTCCACTTTATATCCATCTCCTCTAAGTGCTCATCACTTATTTGCTCAAGGTCCTCATATGTAATCACTGAACCATTAGGCAATGAAGCAATGTATGCACACACAATATCCAGATCCAAACCAGCAGGCTTAACTCTTGTAGAGTCAATTTTGTATGTGTTAGCGTCTGAGTGTGAGGCGTTGACAGGGTATGATCCATCGTTGACACATGTTGATCTAGTAACTGGGTGCATGTATGAGTCCTTCTGATCAAATTGACCTTCACTATGTGAGAAGAAGACCATGTTGCTATTGGTAGACTTACTTCCATGCTCCAAAAGAGTTTCATTCTCCAACAGCCTCAGTTTGTTGTAGATATCATCAAAAGTAGAACTTTTGTGAGTGTTATTGGCAAGTATAGATCTTGCCTCAATCTTCCACGAATCACCAAGGCTTTTAAGAAAAGTGGCAATAATGTCAACATCACCAACTTGTGTCCCCATGAAGGACAGCTTGCTTGTAATGTCAAGCAGACTGCTTCTCACACTGCTAAGCTTCTCATTAGGTTGAGCCTTAAAAACAGCATACTCATGCATGAGTTGCTTCTTCTTCTCTTCCTTAGTATCAGCATTACCACCATATGCAACTTCAAGGGCTGCCCAAAGGTCTTTTGCAAACTCATAACCTCTGTATTTGTGCTAATGTTCTTGTCCCAAAGAGAGTTTCAGAATGTTTAGGGTTTTCATATCAACCCTTTTCTTTGCTATGTCTTCAGCAGACACAGCTCTAACATCATCAGGTTTTTCTTTCTTATCTTCTTCTGAACATCCTTGAACAGTTGTTCTTGTAACAATGGCATTAGCAATCTTTTCAGCTTTATTGAATGTGTTTCCATATTCAATAATCTCCCAGAGAGTGTAGTCATAGATCCCCAGATATTGCTCAAAGTTAAACTTCCACAGCTCAAAGTTGTTTGCATCAAGCATGGGAATCTTGATGTTGTGGTTTGAGGAGGAGGTTGCTTCTGGAGTGGACATGATGTTTTTAGGGTTTTGTGAAAATTAGGGTTTTGGTGATTTTAGGGTTCTTATGTTCTTTAAGATCAAAAGTTTCTCAACAAGCTCTGATACCACTTGTTGATCCCAAACTTAGATCGATTAAGCTTGCGTATACGAGATTGGATTAAGTTATACACGTAGAGAAACTTTGTTTATGTATAAAGTAATCTAAATGTTATGCGGAACTAACACTTAAACAAGAACACACAAAGATGTTAAAACAAACTTTCACTTGATTGATAATAACGAACTTGCTTACAATGAAAGTGTTTAACGTATGAAAACTTATATTGAAACATAACCTAAAGGTCTTCTGTTATAGATATAAGAAGCCTTGTACAAGAGTCTACGTATCAACTATTCTAGGTAAAGATAATTATAGAAGATACAATGTTGAACTTATCTTTACTAGAAACAAACTAGAAACATAATACGCGTAGACTAAATCTTTCCATCAGTGCTTGTCTTCAATCTATCAACGCTTGACTTCTTCTTGTCAACGCTTGATCTGTTAGCGTATGTTTTCTTCCTATCAACGCTTGTTTTCCTCTTGTCAGCGCTCAAGTGGACTGGTTGTATTTTATTCCCAACAAATGGTCAAGTGAATAAGCAGGAAATTGGATATAAGCTAACAAGTGCTTATTTGACTAAGTTTGACCAAAATGGTGAAAAAGCTGAAAAGCTCAAAATCTACTCAATACAAGTTTCTAAACAGATTTGTGAAGAAAAATAACTAGATTTTAGAAGTAGAAATGGCTCTACAAGAAAACAGTCCACTCGATATTACAGAAACTTGATTTAGCTAAGGTGCTTATTAATAAGCTGATTTTTCACTGAAAATAGAATAGTGTAGATTTTCCTTGTACAGACTTGTTCTTTAGATGTTAAACTATAACTAGAAACTTGTTTCATGAAATTTGGTTAAGAAATGAAAACATAGCATGGATTAGAAATGAGCAAGTTTTCTGAATAAGAAAGTTCACAAACTTGACCCAAACTTTTTTCAAACCATTTGCCTTTTTGACCTAAAATTTGACTTCAAAACCAAACCAAACTGTTTCTACTAGTCTACTGAATGAACATGAGCAAAATTTAACAAGTTTAACAGACTTGTATTACACAATCTTGGCAGATCCAAACACCAATTATCAAGATTAATATAAACTTTAACAAAGTGAATTTGAGTAAAGGATTGAATTAAGCTAAGACTTCTATCAACACATGTTCTATGAGTCAAATGAAAAGTAATTGAACCAGTAACAGACTTGTTAATAGGCTAACACACAAAATGCACTCTAATGACTTTGACTGATGAAAATAAAGGTAAATCAGGTAAAACTTAGTCTAAGGCTACAAAAAGTATTCACAAGCTATCAAATGCACAAGATTACACTAAAACAAGTTCTATCACATGATCATAGCATCACAGATTGTTTACACTAGAATTGAGCATGCAATTGACTTTTTAGAGGAATTTGAAACAAGTAATGATGCCTTTAAGCTAGAAGCCTCCGTTGATGGAGTAGATAGGCGCTGAGCCTTCTAAGATCTGCACTAGAACACCATTACACCTCCATTAACCAAATCAATCACCTCAGAATACCATGTCTGATCATATTCTACCCAAATCAGCTACAAACTTCTGAATCAGCTACTGGAATGACTAGAACAGCAACAATTCTTCACAAAGCTTCCAATGATAAAGGATGATCATTAGAAATCGATAATAGTAACATAAGTAACATTATGCAGTGAACAGTAGGAGAATTGAAGGGAAATTGAGTGAATTTTATTGAATTGATTAAAGTTTGTTACAAGAGGAAGGTAAAGTTGTTATAACTACTAACAAAACTCAAGAGGTTGTCAATCTCTTGAGTAACTTCTAACTGAATTGAAGGAGAAAAGATAAGTGTGTGTGAATTTCACACTTTTCTATGTTACACAAAATGAGAGCCTAATCTTCTATTTATAGCCTTGAGATGAAGTGAGGTGACGATGAATGACGTGTTGCCACCAATCAAATGCTGCCAGGTGTCATAAATCTGTTAATTCCTCATAGCCGTTGAAAATTGAATTTGGTCTTTTCTAATGTGTTGACTTTCATGCTAATTGAGCACGTGGGATGGAATCCTTGCTCAAAGACGATCACTTTTCATGTATAAAACTTTTTATGAAATGCAGTATAGCTCTTTGATCGATCTGGGCGCGTTTGATATTGAAGCTGCCACGTGGAGGATTGTGGTTGGGTGGAGGTTTGTCACACGGATTATTGTCCGTTTAGGATAATGTGAATATTGCATGTCAAGTTCTGATTGGCCAAAGAGAGAGATAGTGGGAGTACTGTAGCAGATTCACTTATTAATTGAAGAGGGTGAGCTGGCCATTATTTGGCAATCCATGTCTTAATTTATTTGAATTCTGATTGGCTAAGAGCATGTATACACGGATTCAAGCCAAAGTTGGTGCATTTTTAACACTTTCAGTCCCTCATGTTGGCAGATTATCCAAATAAACTCCATTCTTCATTCCAATGGCAAATTTAGTCCTTTGACTTGCATTCTTGTTCATTTGACTCCCTTGACTTAGTTTACTTGAAGTTTGACCAAGTTTGGCTTTGATCTTGACTTTTCCAAAGTTTGCATTTAAGTCCCTCAACTTTTGAATATTTTCAAGATAGGTCCTTCATCTTCAATTGACTTGTCATCTTTGATCCTTCTCTTGTCTTTTAATCATAAATGAGCTTTATTTCTTCTTGTTTGCTTGAAAATGTATCCTTGTTACCTATTTAAACACAAACACAAAACACACTACATAATTCTGCTTTATAGCATAAAAGTCAGGTATTTTCTATGTGTTTTAGGGTGATTTGTTGATTAATTGATATGAGATTTTGCTCATATCAAATCCCCTACACTTGAACATTGCCATGACCTCATGCAATACTATATTTTAAAACACAATTTTACATTTTCCTCATAATTAACCCACCTTGGCCAATATGGAATGCTATTACACTATTCTACTCTATATGATGCATGATTTTGATTTTGTACAATGTAATGCAAAGAAAACAATTCTGTTTATATATTTGAATTTTCATGAAATGATTTTGATGGAGAAACTCATAAATAAATCAATGACTTAAATTAGGGCTTTGGTACCATGGACACTTATCACCCTCAAGTTTCACATTCCCCATACCTAGCTTAAAAATGGGATCATTGCATTTACAAGTAAAAAGTGCATCAACTTATTCATGACAATTAAATGTGGAATCGGTTATTATTTGAGCAAGTTTCTTTTGGGAAAATTTGTCATTATTTAAAGCGTGAAATATAAGAAATGTAAAATCCAAAAATAAGGCAGCACGGTTTTAATCCTAAGTAATCCTCTCATCCATTACTTGAAAAACCGCTCACAATTAACATAAGTCCGTTGCATGAATAATAAGTCATTCGCCTTATGTGTAAAATCCTCATGTCATGCATTTATAAGTAGCTACACACTCGCTAAGGAAAGAAAAATAAAACTCACGCAATAATTTACATCCTCCGCCTTTTTAAGACTTTGGATCTTCAATCCCGCAACCCGTCAAGGTAATATTGGATTGGAGCAACTATTAAATCCCCGCAACCCGTCAAGGTAATATTGGAATCTAATACTTACTATAATTAACACTTCACTGCCCCTCTTAGGAGTCTTGTATAATTATTTTATTTTTTTCTAGCCACTCAATTTTTTGTAAGCTGCTCTTATTTTTCTTTATTCCTCACAAAGAAAGTTGAAAAGAATAAAAGGAAAAACACCCGCTAAGTATTAAGCATGACATAAGTCTAGTACACATAAAACGTTCTAACTTAGAATCTTAAGACGTACTTATACCAACCATGAATGATTAGACAAAAATGCATAAGAGACTACAAACCAATTAAAACCGTCCTTGATTATTTTTTAACATATATACATGCGAAGAAAATAGAGGTAAAGAAGAGAAGGGTTTAGCCACAAGTAATTATCATGAAGTTTATCTAGTCCTTTTATACTTGCTTCAACTCTATCATCTCCCATTCTCCACAAATTTAAAATCTCAAATAATGAGATTGGTGGATGCTTAGCCTAATAGACCAATGAAGGACTACATGGTTAAGGATACTAGCTAAAGAATGCTTGGATAAGCAACCTCAGGTTGAGTCAAAATATCTATGGCGGGCCTAATATGTCAAAGAAGTCTAAATTTGCTAAACCATGTTCTTTATATATATTTTTTTCTTTTATATATTTTTGATGAAAAGTAAAAGAAGAAATATATACAATGCAAATGTGTTATGCAAATGAAAAATAATTAATGCAAAAATTATGAATGCATATTTTTGGTAGCCAAAGTAGATCAAAAATTTGAAAAATGTTTGAAAAAATAATTTTCCATGTTATCATGAAGGTCAATGAAAAAGTCTAGGTAAGGTCACTTCGATAAAAGACCCCCCTACACTTAAGCTAAACATTGTCCTAAATTTTTAAGAGCATGGAAGTATAAACTTCCCCTACACTTATGAAAATGAATATACTTTGCTTAACCCAAGCTAAGGAAAGATCAACTATAGTGAATTCATTTTTTAAGCACAAAGTGTCTTATGAAAAATTACAGTAGTAATAAAGTGAACCGGATATAAGGGCCTCCTCCATAAGCTCCAAAGCACGTGATGAGTGAGCAACCCTACAAACAACATGAAGACAAAAAAAGGTCTCCCCTATACTTCTCATCAACTATCCATCCTTATTTCTAACCTACGACACTCTAAGTCTAAAACCTCTAAACCTAGTTATTCAAGCTTGATTTATGGGGTCTCAAGCAGGACTCTTCCCACTCTTAAAAGTGCCTAAAACCTATCATGGAGAAGAAAAGTTTTGTCCTTTTTAAGAAAAATCTCCATAATGAGGTAAAACAAGTTTTCAATTATCAAAACTCCATAAATATCCCCCGGATCAAATACATAATTACCATCCCACTTATAACACAATTCAACAACTAACTTTCCAAGAAATGGTGAAAAAGGTGAGGTGGTGTTGTCCAAAATGGTAGCCCATATGTTCTTCAAAAGGTGATAGGGTGATACTCTCAAATCTTTCACAAGTTTTCCTTTTGTTGCGTCAGACGGATACTGAGATAGTTTAGCAAGCTCTATGCCAGGATCAAAAATCCATTCCTTGATGGGAAAACAACAAATGTTGGTTGCCTTAGAAGATTCTACCTTGTAGGTCATATGGTGAGAGAAAGGTTATGGAGTAATTGGTAACAATAAGCTCTTAGAAGGAACCATGATGACTTGTTTTCCTTTATCACTTTGAAAGGTTGAGGTGGACAAAGAAGAAGGTAAAGGATCTTCATGCAATAGAGATTCTAGAAAGAGTATGTCCCCCTCCTCATCAATATATCCAAGAGTGTACTCAAAAGATATATCCGCTGCTAAAAACTCATCACTCTCATCCATGATAGAATCCTCCTCATCACCATAAACATCATAGATTGGTCTATCAAAAATTGGTGATTCCCCAAAACCCAAAGAAGTGTGATCATCAAAAAATGGAGAGTCACAAGTGGAGTTCTCATTATCACTATAATCATCATATGTTGGTGTATCACAAAGAAGGGATCCATCATCACTAAAATCCTCATTGGTGTCTTTATCATGGTGGAAAAGTGGGTTATCATATATGGTTTCAAAGAGAGGATTAGAATAAATCACAAAATCACCAAGGTTAAGCTCTTGAGGTTCATGAAAATCCAAGTATGAAGTAATGGAAGCAATGGTCTCAACATGAGGTAAATCATAATCTCCACTTGAGCAAGCTTCATAAAAATATTCATCACAAACTTCATCAAGGATATCATCTTGAGTTTCCTCCTCATTGACAACATCAATATGCTTTACCGCTTCGGGCTCATTAGACTTCTTTGACAACTTTCCCATGTTAAACACAACTCTTTCATCTCCTACCCTCAATGTAAGTTCACCCTCCGCCACATCTATAAGAGTCCGACCCGTTCTAAAAAATGGCATACCAACAATCAAAGGAACTCTCGGATCCATATCATAATCAACCACCATAAAGTCCGCGGGAAAGGTAAATCTATCAACCCCAACAAAAACATCCTCCGCAATTCCCACTGGATAAGCTATAGTACGGTTGGCCAACTCAAGAGTCATCTTAGTAGGAGTGAGATCGGGAAGTGAAAGTATTTTCCAAACCAATAATGTCATGAGATTTATGCTTGCTCCTAAATCCGCTAATGCCATGCAATTTTCCACCCCAGGTAAATCGCAAGGAATCAAAAACCTCCCTGGATCTCCAAGCTTAGTATGCAACTTCTTAAGGAAAACCACGGAGCAATTTTCATTTAAGGAATCATTAGGCAAATCCACCAATTTCTCCTTGTTATAAAGTAAGTCCTTGATCATCTTAGCAAACTTAGGCATATTAGCTAAGGCTTCCACAAAGGAGATGTTTATGTTAAGTTGCTTGAACATCCTAAAAAAGTTTGAGACTTGTATATCATCCTTGTTCTTAAGCTTTTCCTTTCTCAATCTTGATGGATAAGGGAGACTTGGTTTTAGTTGTGGTTGAGTGGTTGTTGAAGGATTGCCCTTGTTGGTTTCTTCATGAGTAGGTGTGGAAAGTAAAGGAGAAGTGGGTATAGATTGAGAAGGTGTAGGTGTGAAATTGGTAGAACTTGAGGATGGTGAACTAGATGTAGAAGGCTTATCACAAGATGGAATCATAGTAGGCTTTACCAAAGTGGGTTTGGGTGGTGAAGGATCATGAGTTGTTTTTCCACTTCTTGTTGTGATAGCATTGACATTGGCCCTCGGGTCTATTTTTGAGTTAGAAGGTAAAGCCCCTTGTGGTCGTTGATTAAATTCCATCAAAAGCCTATTAGTTTGCTCCTCCATTGTAAGTTTCATTTTCTCATGCATTCTTTTTTTCACTTTCACGAATTCTCCTCTCAACATACTCATGAGTATCATGTAGCACATATCCTTGATTTTTAACTTGAGGGTATCCTTGATTTGGGAAGGGTAGTGGTGGGTTAAATACTTGATTCGATGGATGAAAGTTATTTCCTTGATTTTGAAAGGTGTTGGGTGCTTTGTAGTTGTTCCCTTAGTATTGTGGTCTTGGCCATTGGTTCCTTTGTAACAATTGAGGGGGGTTGGGTTGATTAAGGGTGGGTGGATGGGGTGGGAATCTCGATGGAGCAAGGTAGTTTTGAGACTTATAAGAAAGGTTGTTTGGATTGATGTTGGGTTTGAAATGTTCTCGATGTTCTTCTTGGTAAGCATAACACTCCACTTGATAACCTTGAACTTTGTCACATTGTTGATAGGAATGGGGACCTCCACAAGTCTGACATGAAAGAGTAATAGCATGCACATCATTGGTGGAATTGTTCAATGAAAGGCCCTTAATGGTTTGGATTAATTCTTGATTTTCCTTAAGACTCATCTCTTGATTCCTATCCATTCTTTGGAGTATCTCTTGGTGACTCTTGAGGAATTGGTTATCACAAGGTGTTTGAGAACTATTTTGCACAATATGAACCCTTTCTTCAAATTGCGTGTTAGTTTGCACCATTAATTTGGTCTCAATAATGTCCCAAGCTTCTTGCATAGATTTAGCAAGAATATTTCCACCCGCGGAAGCATTGAGTGAATCTTGGTGGTGTCGTCTTAACCCATAATAGAAAGTATTGATTTGGTGAACCTCATTGAATCCATGATTTGGGAATCTCCTCAATAAATCCTTGTGT
Organism: Glebionis coronaria; assembly: GCA_025667525.1. NCBI lineage: Eukaryota > Viridiplantae > Streptophyta > Magnoliopsida > Asterales > Asteraceae > Glebionis > Glebionis coronaria. Next base: position 128,822 of record JANFOE010001325.1, read on the forward strand.
TGATCCCAAACTTAGATCGATTTAGCTTGTGTAAACGAGATTGAATCAAGTTTAACACGTAGAGAAACTTTGTTGTGTATAAAACAATTTAAGTATTATGCGGAATTAATACTCAAACAAGAACACACAAAAAATGTAAACCAAACTTTCACTTGATTGATTATAACAAACTTGCATACAATGAAAGTGTTAAACGTATGAAAAACTTATATTAAAACAAAACCTAAAAGGTCTTATTTTATAGACTAAGAAGCCTTGTACAAGAGTCTACGTATCAGCTATTATAGGTAAAGATAAATATAGAAAATACATTGTTGATCATATCTTTACTAGAAACAAACTAGAAACACAATACGCGTCGACTAAGTCTTCTATCAGTGCTTGACTTCATCCTATCAACGCTTGACATATTCCTGTCAATGCTTGTTCTGTCAACGCTTGTATTCTTCTTATCAACGCTTGTTTTCTTCTTGTCAACGTCCAAGTGTACTTGCTACATTTTATTCCCAACAATCCTCCCCTAAACTTGATATCTACTCTAGCAATCAAGTTTCAGAATAAAAACTAAGAACTTGCAGGATTCTTACAAATCTTATCATATTGGTAATAAACATGCCTAATCAAATCTTTAGCCACATCACTTGAATAGTCAATCTCCAGCTGTGTTGTCTTCATCTTTTCCAAAACTTCTTTGGACATGGGATACTCATCATCTATAAGAAGATACTCAACAAACTTTGTAGAACTCAGATAATACACACCAGCAGCTGAATACAAACGCCATTGAAGTCCACTGATATCATCCTCAAGATCCTACCATATTTGAAGCTTCCATGGGTGAGAGCTTAATGCTCCTTCTTATAACAGCTTCACTTGGATTCAATTTATCCAAATCTTTAGGGAACTCAAGTGGAACTCCCTTCTTCAAAGGCCTTGGAACAATCATAGCCTTCTGAATCTCCATCTCTTCTGCAAGTTCTTCTCTCCTTTCATCTGAGAGAAGTCTGATAGTATTCATTTCCTGCACTATTGCCCAAATGGGATAAGCCTTATACTCCACTTCTTCAAAGGATAATCCTTGCAGTTTCTGAAAGGTCCATCCTGTTTGATGACATCTGAGTAACATGTAGTAAAGATCCCTTCTATCTCTCTTTAGCAGTGAGAAAACATTGCTAGCCTTATGCTTCAGAATTACCTTGCAATCCCTTTGAACTCTTAGAAGAATCTCTAATCCCCAAATTTGATCTGAAATTGTCATATCTGGATTCTCCATAACCTTATCTTCCCAAGCAAGGTACATCTGAGCAACTTTTGGCATATCATAATCTACCTGCAACTTTAACTCTCTAACTTTCTCCCTTGCCAACTCAGCACCATATTCAAGTCTTTCTGGTTGTTCAATTATCATAACACTTGAATCTGAACTTTCATCATCACTTCCTTCTTGTTCCTCAGAAGTAACAACAAATGGTGATTCACCAACCTTCTTCATTTCTTGTTCCACAAGTTGTGCAACCAACTTTGAATCAAACTCTACTTGAGCTGCATCCTTTGGAACTTCTATTTCTACCATGATTCCTTTACCCTTATCTAATGGATCAATGATGGGTAAAGATGATGATGGTACCTGTGAAGACACTTCCTTGATGATAGATGATGACTGGAATACATCAACCATATCTGTAGGTCTGTCAACGCTCAAATCCTGTGTGTCAGCGCCCAACTTACTCTTGTCAGCGCTTGGTGTGTCAGCGTCCAAAACCTGTTTGTCAACGCTGTCCTTACTCTTCTCAGCGCCTCTTGTGAACTGCTCCATCATTGATGTAAAGCACAAGTTAAAGTTTGTAGGAGTAACCAAAGATACATCAAACCTGGTTGCTTCTTCAATTCAGTAAGGGCTTCAGCCACACCCAAAGATTCTCCATCATGTGAGCCTTTTTCACTCACATGGATCTGCTCATCCTCCCCTTTGGAAGAATCCTCCCTACCACGCCTATTGTTAGCATCCTCCAAAAGAACAATCCTCTCCCTCAATTGCTTGAGTTCAAGGCCTTGTGTACTGACTATTCGTACCAAGTCTGCATTTTGCTTTTACAAGCTAATGCAGACAGCCGTCAATTCCAACATTGTGTATGGTTCCAGTCTGCCCTCCTCTAGAATGGGTATTTGACCTCCCACTGTAGATTCATGGGGTATGGATGAGGTCCTAATGATGTTAGGACTGGCTGGGCCTGCATCTAAGCTAGCACCAATAGTCCCAACCTCACCCATAGCACCAACCACACTTGTGGTGGTGGTTCTCTCTGCAACATATCTAGGACCACTAGAGGAGAACACTCCAATGATCCTTTGGCGTTTTTCCATCCTATAGTCTGGGGTGGAGAAGATGATGTGGATTGGGTGGTAGTTTGAAGGTTAAAGGGTGTTTATGTCTGTGATGGAAATGTGTCAACGTTTGGATTTGTAGTGTCAACGCCAACATTTAATGTGTCAGCGTTGAAGGATTCTTGGTCAAGTTCCATGTGTTGAGGTGAAGGTAAGGGGTCTGGTATTGGGTCAAGTTGTGGTTGTGGGTCAGGTTGAGGTTGTGTTGCTGCAATAACAGCAAGCATGGCTTGGGTAAGGGGTAAGTCTCTGTGAGGGGTTGAGTTCATCTTACTAAAATTAGCTTTCTTTTGCACAGGGATCTCATAAAAATCATCATGATCCCTTGCGCATTACCTTTGCTCATCAAAAACCATTTGCAAAAATCTGGGAGAATCCAAAGTCATCTTATTACCCTTGTTTTTACACATGGCATAAAAAATCAGTTTAGAAAAATTATACTTGTGCCCATTTGTAATGCACACAATTGCACTAGCAATTGATCTATTAATTTCATTATGTGCAGTACATTTGGGACACAAACATTGAAGAATGACATGTATTAAGTACTTCTAGGCTGGGGGGAATTCTTGTTTATGATATTTATTTAAAGTACCCTCTTCAGGGAAAGGATACCCCAAAGCCTGAAGTCCTTGTTCTATCTCATTAATGGGGAGAGTGGTTATACCATCTGCATCATTAAGATGCAAAGCCTGGCAAACCAAGGCTTCAATAACCACCCAAGTACGCCCATGAACAATAGCTGTTAATGTAGTCACATTATTAAGCATTGAGGAACTAACAATGTTCCAAAACTGTTTAATATGAGTGACAGGGATGAGAGGAGCATGAGAAAGTGCATACCTAAGTGGAGATGTATTCAAATACGCCACCATCTGAGTGTATTGTGGAAACAGAGCATCATCCGCCTCCAAATAAGCAATCATATTGTGCTGACTTCTGAATCCCAATACCAAGTCACTTGGTTTAAACTTAGGCGCCATTGATGTAGAAAGCTGTTTGTGAAAGATTGTAAAAGATGAATTATAGGAGAAAATTGTTAGACAAGAATATGAGAGTACACTGTTTAAAAAGTAGGAGCCAAATATATAGGAGTGATAGGCACATGTGATTGGTCAAAAATGAGGCAAGTATTTTCAAAATATAATGATGAAAATATTGAAAAGAAAATAAGTTATCTTGTGCATTAATTAAAAGTTATCAACTCCCAAAATTACAGCCCTAATTTTCGTCAAAAATAACAACTGGGTAGGACCCAATGAGTGTCAACGGTCAAAAATAACCCATCAACGCCCAACGGCTATATTCTTGTCAACGTTTGCAAAAGCCATGTCAACGTCTAAATTGGTCACAACAACGCTTGGGAATATATATGTCAACATCCAAAAATAAAAATAATAAAAATGAAAAAGGACCTTAACAAAGTAATTTATCCTAGTGAAGATAACCTATAAACTGAAAATTACTATAGGGTGGCAAGCACTGTCCAATCATGCACACTTGCTTAAGCAAGATAGACATAACAGTCCTCTAGTGTCCCTTGCTAACCAAAATTCTTAACAGTTAAGTTATCTCATAAAATCCCTTGTAACTCCCAGGTAATCCCAATATAAATCATTCCCAAGTCTCGCAACAGACCACATCTAATTCTAGGCCAAAAAGGTCTTGGCAGCATGCATAGTATATCAACTTTGCATGCTACAGTGCCTCATGAGATAGTAAACTAACTCATACTCACCAGTGGACACAATCTAGAATTGTGATAAGAGTATCATAAGAATACCCAAAAGTCCTAAAGGTTCCTAAAACCTCCCCTTAAACTATGATACATAAGTTGCCAAATAATATGCATGTAAATAAAAATTTATGTCAAGATAGGAATATAAATATTCCAACCATCATCCATAAATTGAAACATGCTCCAATGATTCTCCAAGGATCCATAAGCAACTCTGTATCCAATGGTACAATGCTAACAACGCCTGCACACTTAGATCAAAAACCACAAAACTAACATGTTGCTGACAACGTCACGATAAGACTTATCAGCGTTAAGATAACCTTTGTCAGCATTAGACAAATAAAGTGGAAAATCTAACATCACAAAAAGACCAATAACAATGCATATCATGTAGATACTTTTACAATAAGACCCCAAAACACATATTAAGTGAGATTGATCATTCCAATACTTGTTACCAAGTATTGAAATCTTCCATTATCAAAAGGTTTAGTTAATAAATCAGACACATTTTCTTCTGTGTCAACCCTATCTGGTTGTATTAAACCCTTTTCAAAACAATCTCTTATAAAATGATGTCTAATTTCTATGTGTTTTGTTTTAGAGTGATGTACAGGATTTTTAATAATGCATAAAGTACTGTTATTGTCTACAAAAATCTTGGTATGCATGAAATTATACCCATAATCCAACAGTTGGTTCTGAATCCATAAGACTTGTCCACAACAAGCAGCTACTGCTACATATTCTGCTTTAGTTGTAGAATTGGCCACCACTGTTTGTTTCTTGCATTGCCAAGAGATCAATCTGCTCCCAAGAAACTGACATCCACCAGTTGTGGATTTTCTGTCAAACTTGTCACCACCATAATCACTGTCTAAATATGCAATAAGCTCCAATGGTAAATCTTTTGGATACCATAATCCCAAGTCTGGATAACATCTAAGGTATCTAAAGATTCTCTTGACAGCATGAAGATGACACTCTTTGGGAGTCACTTGATGGCGTGCACATACACACACATCAAACATAATGTCAGGTATTGAAGCTGTGAGATACATCAATGAACCAATCAATGATCTATAGTGCCTGATATCTACTTCTTTTCCATCTCCAATTTTTCCCCAAGGGTGTTCTCTATCCATAGGAGTGTTAGCCCTTTTCTCATGTGGAGAAAAGCCAAACTTCTTCAAAAATTCTGCTACATATTTATCTTGAGAGATGAAGATACCATCTTCTTTCTGCTGAACTTGTAACCCTAGAAAGAAGTTCATCTCCCCCATTGCACTCATCTTGAATTTGTCTGTCATAAGCTTGGAAAAGTCTTCACTCATCTTTAGACTTGAAGATCTAAAGATGATATCATCCACATAAACCTGGACAAGTAAGAAATCTTTACCAGTCTTCTTTGTAAATAAGGTCTGGTCTATGGTGCCCCGTTTGAATCCATTTTCCACCAGATAGGTGGACAATGTGCCATACCATGCTATTGGGTCTTGATGAAGTCCATACATAGCTTTCTTGACTCTATACACCTTGTCTGGATGTTCTGAATCTTCAAAACCAGGAGGTTGCATTACATAAACCTCCTCTACAATTGTGCCATAAAGAAAAGCACTCTTCACATCCATTTGATAGACTGTAAAGCCCATGCAGGAAGCATGAGCTAGAAAAATTCTTATAGCCTCAATCCATGCAACTGGTGAAAAGACCTCATAGTCTATCCCTTCCTCTTGTGTATAACCTTGAGCCACTAAACATGCCTTGTTTCTGACCAAAATGCCTCTTTCATCCTTCTTGTTTCTAAGAACCCATCTTGTCTCAATAGGTCTGACATGTCTGGGACAATCAACCAACTCCCAAACATCCTGGATAGCAAATTGGTGAAGCTCATCTTGCATTGCTTCCACCCAACTTGGTTCTTTTAGAGCATCAAAAATCTTCTTGGGTTCCTGTTGTGACAGAAAACGTGCAAACAAACATGCTTGAACAAGAGGGGTATCAACCTTCTTGTGAATATTGGCAATAAATCCACCAAGATTCTGATGAGATGTTCTAGTTTGAACATGAGACATCACATCACCAATAATGAGACAAGAAGGGTGATTTTTGATTTTAGAAGTAAGCACTCCTCCCTCAAGAAGTGTGTTGTCCTCAATCTCATCATCCATGTTACCAATATCCTCTTCAGACTCTCTTCCATCGACATCTGAATGAACCTCTCCATTTCTGTTTGAAGGTTCACCTTGTTCAAAATTGGAAGAGAAAATATGGTCAAAAGAGTTGTCAACGCCTGAACCAAGGTTGTCAGCGTTTGAGCCATCAACGCCTGAATTTGTCTTGTCAGCGCCAGATTTTCCTTTGTCAGCGTCTGAAAGATCATGCATGTTGTCAACTGGTGATACTTGGGGACCACCATTTTCCTTTCTAGCAGCAGCAGCAGCAAACGCATCTGTCCGTATGGGAATAGTAACATACTCAAGTATGGGTGCTGATTTGTCTGCTTGTGATCCAACCTCTTCATTAACGTATGTACCTGAAACATCAACAACTGGTTCTTCCACAACATTTGAAGTTACCTTCACAATGTTTGGATTAGTACCAGGCATATAGTTAAAAAGTCCTAGATAGAGGTTCCAAGTCAAATAACCAATTTGGACCACTTTCAAGATCACTAGGTTTACTTTCTAAAAACCTAACATGTACTGTTTCAAGTATACGTTTTTCCTTCTTAAGGTAAACTCTATATCCTCTACTCTGCACTGAATAACCCATGAAGTAACCTTCATCACCTTTAGCACTAAACTTACCTAAGGCATCACTAGTGTCCAACACAACTACATGACATCTTAAAGGTTTAAGAAAACCAATATTAGGTTTTCTTCCCCAAAGTAACTCATAAGGTGTTTTGTTATGAATCTTGTTGACTAATGCCCTATTCTGAACATAACAAGCTGTATTCACAGCCTCAGCCCAAAAAGCAATGGGAAAGTGAGCATCAGCCAACATAGTCCTGGCTGCTTCTATGAGGGTTCTATTCTTTCTCTCAGCTACCCCATTTTGCTGTGGGGTTCTAGCTACACTAAACTGCCTAGTAATCCCTTTCTTGGCACAAAAGTCATCCAACAACTTATTCCTAAACTCACCACCATTATCACTTCTAAGCATCTTAACCTCATTACCAGACTTCTTTTCTATTTGGGTAATGAAGTTAATCAAAGTATCAACAGTATCACTTTTCAAAGCTAAAAAGAGAGTCCAAGTAAATCTAGAAAAGTCATCACTGATGATAAAACAGTAAAATTTACCATTTAAGCTTTCTATATTAGTTGGACCAAACAAGTCCATATGTAGCAAGTGAAGTGGTTTAGAACTAGAGTGCACCTGTTTAGACTTAAATGAGACCTTGTGCTGTTTGCCTTTAAGGCATGCAACACAAGAGTGGTCATTGTGGAAAGCCTTTTCAGGCAAACCATCAACCAAACCATGTCTCACAAGTCTGTTTATATTTTTAAAATTAATGTGCCCTAATCTCCTATGCCAAAGATTACTCTCGTCAACTTAAGCCTTAGCATATAGACATGACAAATTATTATTCATCCTAATTCCATTAAGATTCACATTATAAATATCCTTATGCCTAGGTGTTCTATAATCAATGAATTTCTCATCTGGTATTTTAAAATCCTTGCTTAACACCAAGCATTCAGTATCAGTGAAAAGAACCTTATTTTTGTTATCACAAACTTGTGACACACTGAACAGATTGTAGTCAAGTTCATTTACCAGAAACACGTTTTCAAAACGCAAATTGTTGGTGAGAAGAGTTCCTTTGCCTGTGATAGTTCTATATCCAACTCCAAAGTAAACTTTGTCACCATCCTTAGTGGGAGTGAAGTTTGTGAGATAATCTTCCTTCCCAGTCATGTGCCTAGAGCATCCACTATCCCAATAGCCATAATCATTAACCTGCTTTTGAATGCCCTGCACATAAAGAAAACAAATTAGTTTTCTTTGGGAACCCAAGCCTGAGCAGACTTGGATTCATTTAGTTGTTCAACAAGAACAGATTTAGTCTTTATGGCAACCCCTTGTTCATCCTTTTTTGGATTAAACACCCAGTTAACCCCAATTGGTTTTGTTATGACCTTTGAAATATAATGAAATCTGTTACAGGTCATAGAAATCCCATCTGAATTAGGGTTTTGGTCTTGCTTAGGTCTCCATGTCAAGCTAGAAGAAGCTTTAGACCCCTTTCCCTTTGGTTTCAAATATTTACCATTATTTGGTCTGCCAATGTTTCAGTCAGCGTTTGATTTGGTCTTATCAACGCTGAAATTACCCTTGTCAGTGTTGAACCTAGGGTTTGCTACAGAAACCCATTGCCTATTAGACCAAGTATTGGTCTTATGAAATGGTCTTTGTCCATGAGTGTTAGACCTTTTAGTGAAGAATGGGGCTGGTCTAACAACTTGTGGACTTTGCTCCACAAAAGTTTTGGTCAGTGTTTGACTTTTTGTCAGCATTGACCTTTGAAGCCTTGACACACTTATAGGCTAAATGTGAAAAACTACCACAAGTATAACATGATTTTCTAGACATAACTCTAGGTCTAGAAGAAAAGAAACCTGTTCCATTATCACTAATTTGGCTTTTTGGTGACCTAGGTTTTCTATACATTTCTGCATATGTAATACTGGGTTTTCTAACAACGTTTAAGCCAAGGTCAACAGTCTTGCCAGTGGTTGGGTTTGTCACTTTGATAGGTGTAGACTCATTTGGGCTATCACTAAGCATGCCACCCTTAACAAACAATGTAGGGTTACCTTTCTTCCATTGGTCCAAATCAGTCAACTTCTGCCTATATTCCTCTACTGGGGTAAGAACTCTTGGTGGAGGAATAAATTCCTCTTCTTGGAGTTCTGGTAAAACAGTCCAAGATAAGTCCTTTCTTTGGACACCATAGAAGTCCCCAGCAGGTGGTGGAACACCAGCATACTCTTTCATCTCAATCCCAGTCATATCCCTAGAATCCGTTTGTTCACTAACACATTTTTCTAGGGTTTGTGAGGCTTTATCAAATCTCTGAATTTTAAGGTCTACATTATCCTTATATTTGATAGCCTCATCTAACTTAGCCTGTAATTCAGCATTGACTCTCTCTATGATGTTTCTAATATCAATACTAGAATTTAAATCATGTTTTAAAATATTGATTGATCTTTTAGGTCAAACTCCATTTTCTTATACTCAGCTACAGTCTTTTCAGTTTGAGTAAGAGCAAGTTGATAGTTAGACAACTTGCATCTTTCATTAACCACATCTGTTGTCAATTTTAAAACTTCTTTGTTAAGTTTTTTAGTGTTTAGACGATAACCCTTACTACAAAATGCATCATCATATACCTCATTGTCTGATGAAGATGAGGAGTGTGCCATGAGAGCATAGTGAACATGCTCTTCTTCTTCCTTTTCTACAACCAAAGCTTTGTTCTCTTCCTCATCCTTAGCCAAGTAGCTCCAATCCCATCCAACACCATCAATTTCTTGCATTGCAACCATGGCTTTGGAATCCTGAGCCTTAATGATTTGGCTTGAGGGTTTCCCAGCATTAGATCTTCTTGGAGATCTGCATTCTCTCATAAAGTGTCCCATACGATGACAATTGTAACACTCAACCTTAGATTTATCAAATCCAGCAGTGTCCTTGGCATTAAAAGTCATCTTCTTCTTAAATCTTATATTCTATCTTTTTACCCTTATGCTTACAAGGGCCATATTCCACTTTATGTCCATCTCCTCCAGATGCTCATCACTAATTTTCTCAAGGTCCTCATATGTAATCACTGAACCATTTGGCAATGAAGCAATGTATGCACACATAGTATCCAGATCAATACCATTAGGCTTAACTCTTGGTGAGTCAACTTTGTATGTGTCAGCGTCTGAATATGAGGCGTTGACAGGTTCTGATCCAGCGTTGACACAAGTTGATCCAGTAACGGGGTGCATGTATGAATCCTTTTGATCAAATTGACCTTCACTATGTGAGAAGAAAGCCATATTTCCATTGGTAGACTTGCTTCCTTGATCCAAAAGAGTTTCATTCTCTATCAGCCTCCGTTTATTGTAAACATCATCAAAAGTAGAACTTTTGTGAGTGTTATTAGCAATTATAGACATTTCTTCAATCTTCCATGCATCACCAAGGCTTTTAAGAAAAGTGGCGAGAATATCAACATCACCAAGCACTGTTCCCATGAAGGATAGCTTGCTTGTAATGTTAAGAAGTCTGCTTCTCACACTACTTAGCTTCTCATTGGGTTGATCTTTAAAAACAGCATACTCATGCAATAGTTGCTTCTTTTTCTCTTGTATAGTATCAGCATTACCATAATAAGCAACTTCAAGAGCTGCCCAAAGATCTTTTGCAGACTCAAAGCTTCTATATTTGTGCTGATTTTCTTGTCCAAAAGAGAGTTTCAGAATAATTAGGGTTTTCATGTCACACCTTCTCTTTGCTATGTCCTCAGTTGAGACAGCTCTACCATCTTCAGGTTTTTCTCTTCTATCCTCTTCAGTAGAGCCTTGAGCATTTGTTCTTTGTAAGATGGCAGCACAATCTTTTGAACTTTATTGAATGTGTTTCCATATTCAATAATTTCCCATAGGGTGTAATCATGGATTTGTAGATACTGTTCAAAGTTGAACTTCCACAACTCAAAGTTGTCTGGGTCTAGCATGGGAATCTTGATGTTGGGGGTTGAGGAGGAGGAGGAGTTTACTTCTGGGGTAAACATGGTGTTTTTAGGGTTTTGTGAAAATTAGGGTTTTTGGCGATTTAGGGTTCTTGTGTTCTTTAGACCAAAGTTTCTCAACAAGCTCTGATACCACTTGTTGATCCCAAACTTAGATCAATTTATCTTGTGTAAACGAGATTGAATCAAGTTTAACACGTAGAGAAACTTTGTTGTGTATAAAACAATTTAAGTATTATGCGGAATTAATACTCAAACAAGAACACACAAACAATGTAAACCAAACTTTCACTTGATTGATTATAACAAACTTGCATACAATGAAAGTGTTAACGTAAGAAAAAACTTATATTAAAACAAAACCTAAAAGGTCTTCTTTTATAGACTAAGAAGCCTTGTACAAGAGTCTACGTATCAGCTATTATAGGTAAAGATAAATATAGAAAATACATTGTTGATCATATCATTACTAGAAACAAACTAGAAACATAATACGCGTAGACTATGTCTTTTATCAGTGCTTGACTTCATCCTATCAACGCTTGACATATTCCTGTCAACGCTTGTTCTGTCAACGCTTGTATTCTTCTTATCAACGCTTGTTTTCTTCTTGTCAGCGTCCAAGTGTACTTGCTACATTTTATTCCCAACACCTTGAACTCCTCCCAAGCATCACTAAATGTTTGACTATGTTTTTGTTGAAAGCCGATAATTAAGTTTCTCAAAGCCGTGGTCTTAGATGGGGGAAATAACTTGTTCAAAAACTTCTTAGTGAAATCATCCCATGTAGTAATGCTCTCGGGTGGTTGTGTATCTAACAAATGCTTAGCATTTCCCTCTAGTGAAAATTGTACCAATATTAACTTAATGGCATCATGGGGAACTCCATTGTACTTAATGGCATTGTAAAGAGCAAGAAACTTCTTAAGGTGATCACGTGGATTATCATTCTTATTCCCAAAATATGGTGTGTTTGAAACCAAGTTAATCATGGATGTTTTTAGCTCAAAGGTGTTTGCGGGAATATCGGGTATCTTGATAGCATCAGCATATCCTTGCACATTGGATTGCAAGTGCTCCATCAAAGGTCGAGTGTCAACGCCGGCCATGGATTCTTTTTGTGTGTGGATCAAAGCACGATTCTCAGGATCGGCTTGATGGACGGTGATGTTTTTACTCTTTCTCTTTTTCTTCCTTTTGGGAGGAAGGGGTTGTACACCAAATGGTATTTATGCACGCCCGCGAGTGAGCATGCAACTCAATACAAGGAGTGAGAGAGAAGCTCTCGTTCGACTTTTAAGAAGAAGGGATTATCCTCTTCGAGATTCAACATGAAATATCCACAAGAAAGTATAATATACGTAATTACTACTTGGGTGCAAGACCCCTAATCAAGCCTTCCTTCTTAGAATACGCACTAGTGAACGGGGGGTTAGGTGGCGCGAAGCACTTAAGTACCTATTAACCCTTAGATGGCATTTTATTGCACATCGCCTTTCTATTCACTTTGTAGTTTGTATTCTTCGAATTATTGCCTATTGGAAGTATTTATCTATTCTTGCTTAATTAAATTTGATCGATACACGTGTCAAGGACCAGAACGCTCCCTAACATGGTGTATTGCCTCGGCAATACTTATGGAAGTAGATGTATTAAGTGTTCGTATACGTATACGTATCAACATATAATAATATAGAGAAAATATTGTTGTATTTATTGGGTTTTTAAAAGAAAATACTATCTGTACATAAAAACTGAGGAAATCCAATAATATATATTTTTGGGTGCAATCTCTTAGGAAAAAGATTGCTTTTTGAATTTTTTAATTTTTTTAGTCAATTCTTTAGGAAAAGAATTGTTTTTATTACTTTTTAGTTTTTATATTTTTATATTTTTATTTTTTTATGTTTTTGATTTATGATACGTAAAAAAATAACGTTCACGAAGTGAACGGATCCCAAAAGCTAATGAAAACCGTCAATGAATAGTCTCTCGTGAAGTCAAAAAACCGGCAGCGGCGCCATTTGAAATTGAGTATATTAAAGTTCGTTTTCTCTCGACTCTCGACCAATTGAAAGTCCTAAAAATCTCAAGTTTATTATTGTTCTTGGTTGATAGGGTATTTGGATATTCTATGTCTATTTCAAACAACAAGTAAAAATAGTGAAAAATATTAAGCAATTTATCCGTAAAACACTTTGCAAATACCAATTATTATTCACAATAGTACAAAATGTAAAAACATAAAAGTAAAGTGCTCAAAATGTAAAGTAATTGAAACTACAAAGCTTGAAATGTAAAGTTTAGAAAGTAAAAGGACCAAAAGTGTAAATTCTAACAACTCTGTAACTGATTTTAACAAACTAACAAACTGCTTAACTGAAAATGACAAGTGACCAAAAGATTAAGGGGTGCAAACTTAAAAATCCTAATTACTTGCAAAATTAGCCCCAAATGAAACCAGTTACAATCTACAAGGACTGAAATGCAATTAAGGGGAATTTTTCAACCAAAACGGGCTCAATTAATGAATAAGCTCGTATAACTTATTAATGGATCAAATAAGCTCAAAAAAGTTTCAAAATGCTTAAAATTGAAAATTAACTATACTTGTATAAGGAAATCGCTTAAAACCAAGTAGAACTCAAGATAGCTTATTCCAATAAGCCAAGAATAAGCTATCTGAAAATTGAGACATGCACAATCAGATTTTTTAGCTCAAACTTATCAATCAGCTTATTAAGAGTAGGGAATGTCTTTTATTTTTGAAAATGGTCAAGTGAATAAGCATGAAATTGGATTTAAGTTGACAAGTGCTTATTTGACTAAGTTTGACCAAAATGGTGAAAAAGCTGAAAAGCTCAAAATCTACTCAATACAAGTTTCTAAACTAATTTGTGAAGAAAAATAACTAGATTTATGAAGTAAAAATGGCTCTACAAGAAAACAGTCCACTATATATTACAGAAACTTGATTTAGCTAAGGTGCTTATTAATAAGCTGATTTTTCACTGAAAATAGAATAGTGTAGATTTTCCTTGCACAAACTTGTTCTTTAGATGTTAAACTATAACTAGAAACTTGTTTCATGAAATTTGGTTAAGAAATGAAAACATAGCATGGATTAGAAATGAGCAAGTTTTCTGAATAACAAAGTTCACAGACTTAACCCAAACTTTTTCAAACCATTTTCCTTTTTGACCTGAAATTTGACTTCAAAACCAAACCAAACTGTTTCTACTAGTCTACTGAATGAACATGAGCAAAATTTAACAAGTTTAACATACTTGTATTACACAATCTTGGCAGATCCAAACACCAATTATCAAGATTAATATGAACTTTAACAAAGTGAATTTGAGTAAAGGATTAAATTAAGCTAAGACTTCTATCAAGACATGTTCTATGAGTCAAATAAAAAGTAATTGAACCAATACCAGACTTGTTAACAGGCTAACACACAAAATGCACTCTAATGACTTTGACTGATGGAAAATAAATGTAAATCAGGTAAAACTTAGTCTAAGGCTACAAAAAATACTCCCAAGCTATCAAATACACAAGATTACACTAAAACAAGTTCTATCACATGATCATAGCAGCATAGATTGTTTACACTAGAATTGAGCATGCAATTGACTTTTTAGAGGAATTTGAAACAAGTAATGATGCCTTTTAGCTAGAAGCCTCCGTTGATGGAGTAGATAGGCACTGGGCCTTCTAAGATCTGCACTAGAACACCATTACACCTCAATTAACCAAATCAATCACCTCAAAATACCATGTCTGATCATATTCTACCCAAATCAGCTACAAACTTCTGAATCAGCTACTGGAATGACTATAACAGCAACAAGTCTTCACAAAGCTTACAATGATCAAGGATGATCATTAGAAACCAATAACAGTAACAGAAGTAACAGTATGCAGTGAACAGTATGAGAATTGAAGGGAAATTGAGTGAATTTTATTGAATTGAGTAAAGTTTGTTACAGAGGAAGGTAAAGATGTTATAACTACTAACAAACTCAAGAGGTTGTCAATCTCTTGAGTTGTTAACTAACTTCTAACTGAATTGAAGGAGAAAAGATAAGTGTGTGTGAATTTCACACTTTTCTACGTTACACAAAATGAGAGCCTAATCTTCTATTTATAGCCTTGAGATGAAGTGAGGTGATGATGAATGACGTGTTGCCATCAATCAAATGCTGTCAGGTGTCATAAATCTGTTAATTGCTCATAGCCGTTGAAAATTGAATTTGGGCTTTTCTAATGTGTTGACTTTCAGGCTAATTGAGCACGTAGGATGGAATCCTTGCTCAAAGACGATCACTTTTCATGTATAAAACTTTTTATGAAATGCAGTATAGCTCTTTGATTGATCTGGGCGCGTTTGATATTGAAGCTGCCACGTGGATGATTGTGGTTGGGTGGATTTTTTTCACATGGATTATTATCCGTTTAGGATAATGTGACTTATGCATGTCAAGTTCTGATTGGCCAAAGAGAGAGATAGTGGGAGTATTGTAGCAGATTCGCTCATTAATTAAAGAGGGTGAGCTGGCCATTATTTGGCAATCCATGTCTTAATTTATTTGAATTCTGATTGGCTAAGAGCATGTATACACGGATTCAAGCCAAAGTTGGTGCATTTTTAACACTTTCAGTCCCTCATGTTGGCAGATTATCCAAGTAAACTCCATTCTTCATTCCAATGGCAAATTTAGTCCTTTGACTTGCATTCTTGTTCATTAGACTCCCTTGACTTATTTGACTTGAAGTTTGACCATGTTTGATTTTGATCTTGACTTTTCTAAAGTTTGCATTTAAGTCCCTCAACTTTTGAATATTGTCAAGATAGGTCCTTCATCTTTAATTGACTTGTCATCTTTGATCCTTCTCTTATCTTTTCATCATAAATGAGCTTGATTTATTATTGTTTACTTGAAAATGTATCCTTGTTACCTATTTAAACACAAACACAAAACACACCACATAATTCTGCTTTATAGCACAAAAGTTAGGTATTTTCCATGTGTTTTAGGGTGATTTGTTGATTAATTGATATGAGATTTTGCTCGTATCATCCACTGAATATCCTTCAGTAGACACTAGAGACATTCCAAGTCCAAGTCCATGTCATGGACTTCCAAGTTCTAGCTCTAATCATGATACCAATACCTATTCTCCAGTTCCACAAAAATCTTGGACTCAAAATAGTCACATACAGCTGGTGAACATAATAGGTAATCCTAGTGAAGGTAGAGTCACTAGATCTATGGCAAAGAAACTAACTGCTGCTTCATCTGGAGAATGCCTCTATGCAAATTTTCTCTTAGAAATTGAACCTACAAAGGTTTCTAAAGCACTCACACACCCTGGATGGGTGGATGCCATGCAAGAGGAACTCAATCAATTTGAAAGAAACAAAGTCTAGAAATTGGTTCCTCTTCCATATGGTAAATTAACCACTAGCACTAAATGGGTTTACAAGCTCAAAAGAGATGAAACCAATGCAGTGACCAAAAATAAAGCTAGGCTGGTGGCCCAAGGATTCAATCAAGAGCCTGGTGTTGATTTTGATCAAACCTTTGCTCCAGTTGCACGTATGGAAGCCATACGAATCTTCCTTGCATATGCCACTTACATGAACTTCATCATCTACCAAATGGATGTCAAAAGTGCATTCCTAAATGGTGACCTAAAAGAAGAAGTTTATGTTACCCAGCCTCCTGGCTTTGAGAGTAGTAAATACCCAAATCATTTCTACAAGCTTTACAAAGCATTGTATGGACTGAAGCAAGATCCAAGAGTATGGTATGAAACTCTCACAACTTTTCTCATTGAACATAAATTTGTCAGAGGAAAAATAGATAGCACCTTTTTCATCTATAAATCTAAAACTGATAGTACCATTGTACAAATTTATGTGGATGACATAATCTTTGGTTCTACAAGCTTGAAACTTTGCAAACAATTTGCCAAGCTTATGACCAGCAAGTTTGAGATGAGTATGATGGGAGAACTCACATACTTCCTTGGTCTTCAGATTAAAAAATCTGACCAAGGCATCTCCATCAATCAAGAAAAATATGTCAAGGATCTGCTGAAGAAGTATGATATCAATTGTGCTTCAGTGAAGACTCTAATGGTACCCCTAACAACTTAGGACCTGATCTCACTAGACAATCAGTCAATGAGACTCAGTATAGAGGTATGATTGGGTCACTCATGTACTTAACTACAAGCAGACCTAACATTCAATTCTCTACATGCCTTTATGCAAGATACCAAGCAGATCCAAAGGAATCACACCTTACTGCTGTAAAGAGATTCTTTAGATACCTAAAAGGTACACCAAGTCTAGGTCTTTGGTACCCCAAATCCTCAGGTTTTGATCTAAAGGGGTACTCAGATTCTGACTATGCTGGTTGCAATTTGGACAGAAAAAGCACTTCTGGTGCCTGCTAATTGATAGGGGGCAAACTTGTGTGTTGGAGTGCTAAAAAGCAACAAACAGTTGCCATGTCTTCAGCAGAAGCTGAATATGTGGCAGCTGCTAGATGTTGTGCCAATGTTCTTTGGATGAAAAGCCAACTGGCTGATTATGATATAGAATATGAAAAGGTACCAATCTTTTGTGATAACACTAGTGCTATTGCAATATCCAATAATCCAGGCCTCTACTCAAGAACTAAACACATTGATATCAGATATCACTTTATCAGAGATCACATTGTGAAAGGGGACATTGAATTAAATTTCATCCCCACTCAATACCAATTGGCTGATATCTTCACCAAACCATTGGATGAACCAACTTTCAAAAGATTGATAATGGAGCTTGGTATGCTGAACATTGATGATACGAAACCTGAACCTTCAACATTCACTGAAGAAGCTTGAAGGTTCAGCATTTCTTAAAAGATTTTGATTAATGTTAAGTAGCATTGTCTGAGTAAAGGAATGTGCAATGTCATGTGTCTATTTCACTTTATGTGATTGTGTATATGATGTTTTGTCGCCTTATCTGATTCACTGAAGCTGAACAAATAAATCACCAGTCATCAAAAGATTCCTTCAGCAATGCTGAAATATTTTTTAATACAGCTGAGTAGCTAGGCCTGAGTAGAGGAGCGTGCAATGTCATATGTCTTGTTCACTTATGTGAACATGTATATGGGGTTTTGTCGCCTCATCTGACGCACTGAATCTCACAAGTATTGCCATCAGCTTCAGCATATCCGAGCAACAACATTTAAAAACTATCAATCATGTGATTCAAAAGAGTTAATGGCATTAAATTTCTTGTGAATAAAACAAACATTCTTTCAAAAAGGTGTCATTTGTTAATTAAGGAAATTTCAAACGTCTCCATCCACAGTCAACAACTCCCTGACACATAGGGTGTTTCACTGTTCAAAGCAACAGAAAATCATACCTTTTTGCAGAACATTAATGAGAAAGTTTGTTCCAAATGGTCAAAAGAAACCCTAAAAGATTTATAACTTTTTCAAATGGTTTTAAAAACTTTTTACAAATCAGTTAAAGTGTTTATATAATCCCAAACAATTGGATTTCATTCCACGCTTACAAATCTTTTCATCCAAAACATACGCAACCTTTCTCTCTTTCAAAACACATACAGAAACATAAATGGCTGAATCATCTTCCACCCCCAAGATTACCAAAATCACTCTTAAACCATCCACTCATGTTAACTATCCCATTGATGACATCTTCTTCAAACCAAACAACATCACCTTGCTTAAACCTGAATCCATTAAGTCTATTCTTAGGGAACAAGTTTTGACTTATCTAACCAAAAGTGTTTTAAGGTATGCTTTATTTGAAGATCCTGGTATGATGTTTCAAAATGTGCTAAAAGAGTTTTAGTTTACAGCAGAGGCTTCTAACAACAAGAATTTTATATTACAAAAGATTTAAATTGTTTTGAACAAAAGGAACGACAAACATTCAAAGAGTTTATATTACAAAAGTAGTGCACAACATCTTTCCCGTGGCCTCCAAGCTTCACACTTCTTGATTACCTGAAATACATGTGAGAAAATCATCAGCAAAAATGCCGAGTGAATCTATAGGTTTATATATTCATTTTGAACACAAGCAAAGATTATAAGTTGGTGGCATACTTGAAGGCAACAAGCATCAAATAATAATTTGCATCCACAATAAAAATTGTATATAGCATAAATTGCAATAAGCTCATGGAACCGAGCCCTTAGACACTCCGTTAGGTCTAATAAGACAAGAGATTTATTAATTGTCATTACCTCCAGATTATTGGTACATTGCCGTATACCTGACTTCTCAATACAATATGTTCGAACAGTGTAGAGGTTGGGCCTAAGCTTTTATGAAAAGTCCACACAAACTGAACCGGGGCGGCTTCCCCTATAGATCTATTAATTGTACTAGCGGCTAGCTCATCATAAGCTAGTTAACGGTCCAAAATTGAGGCTTTAACAAAGGCAATCACTTAATGAAATTTAAAGGCAACCACAGGTCCATTCATAGAGGGACAAGCATACCATAAAGTCTTGTGTTCTAAGTTTATAAAACATGTATTCCCCCTCGCGGGTTTTTAAAATCATATAATTGCGCAAACGAGGCTATAGACTCACCTTAAGTAGTAGAAGTAGTTGAAGACGATCGCCGACCGATAGTAGATGCCTAAAAAACACGACAACCGCAACATAGCAAATAAGGTACGTACATTAATAATAGACTCGAGAAATAAATGATACATAATAAAATCAAACTCAAGTAAAAACCATCACGACAACTCGAGAGAAAACGATACAAGTGGTTCTATTATACTCTCCTATATGTTCATTTTTATTATTCTATGCCTTTAATAAAAATCTGCCGGAACATACCGAATGTCCAAGCCGTTTTCCCATACTTAGACACATCAAAACTTCATGATACCACCTGAGGACCTCATATACTATATGTAGAAAGTCCTCCCAAGAGCCCATCAAAAGATTTTACTTCTAAAGTTCCCTGCCCGACTCATCTTTGAATCACAAAATCCGGACAGTTTAGCGACCTTGACTTACGAAACCATTTTGACCATTCTAAACAACTCCATTTATAAAACCGACACTTGATTCTAAAAATAGACTCAAAATACTAAACTTTGAGCTTGAGAACAGCCCTTGAATCATTTTGAAACTCATTTCATAGTCCCCGAGATTCGGTCCAAATATTGACAACAATTTTCGGATTGTGTCAACACTCGTCTCCCGGTACACGAAAATCAAACTAGTGTATCTTCCACCTCGTTTGGAGTTGGAAGGCCTACTTTATATCAAATCGAACCTAACAAAATCCTCTACGACATAATCTCATAATAACAACCTATATTCAGACTTAAGACCCCCGAAGATGGCCTCAAACCTACTGCCCAAAATCACCTTTCAAAATCTCCCACAAAATCAAGTTTTTGATCAAAACCAACAACTTTTATCATCATTCTAACATCCTAATATCACCATAAATCAATACTAACACTTGTATCATCACAAAAATTAAAACCCAAAAATTAAAATTCATCTTTTTAACAAAAACATAGCATAAACATCTCTTGATCATCAATACTAACACATGCATGATCAAAATCTCCACCTAACAATTTAAAAAAAAAAAAACTTGATGCATGTAGCTAAAATTTGTACCAAAATGTAGCCCTTTGAAAATCTAGGATGGGACTTTGCTTGGTTTTTATTGAATCAAATTGGATAATAAAATTTTTGATGATTTTTGGTGATGGGGTTTAGGGTGGACGGATGAACAAGGGAGAGAGGGAGGAGAAAATGAATTTTTTGATTAAAAAATTGTTTAGCTGGTAGTGGAGAATATATATATAGTGTAAGGTTAGGGTAGTTTTTGCCAATTTGTGATAGTTTTGGTCCAAAATGTAAATATTAGTTAAAAAGCGGGAAATGACTAAAAGTCAATTTTACAAATATTTACGAGACTCGGGTTTCGTAAAAATACTTAAAAGTTTAAACGTACACGAAAAATAATAATATAACGACTCGATACGTAATTAAAACGATATCGTCGAAAATATTAAATATCAAAACGATCGATAATAAAATATAAAATTTTAGGCATCCGTCGGTATCGTGATCACTAGTAGTCCTCGTTGCTCGTCAAAATATAAAATAAAATATTCAATATCGGTTTCAACTTAAATCGTTAAACATAATAATATTTAACATTATAAAATACTTCAAAAATATTTGAAAAGTACGATTAAATAATGACCTTATTTTTGTGGGTTTTACATCCTTACCACCTTAGGAGAGCACCGTCCCGGGGCTTACTTCTCCTTAGGTTCGTCTACGAATAAATGCGGATACTTGCTCTTGAAGTAGTCCTCTCGCTCCCAAGTGTATTCGGGTCCACGTCAGGAATTCCATCGCACTTTCACTATCAGGATCCGACTTTGCTTAAGCCGTTTCACCTCTCGATCCATAATCTCCACCGGTTCCTCAATAAAATGCAGCTTGTCGTCCAGTTGAATCTCCTCAAGTGGAATTATCAAATTCTCGTCCGCCAAACACCTCTTAAGATTAGAAACGTGAAAAGTATTGTGAATAGCACTTAACTTCTCTGGCAATTCCAACTTATATGCCATAGGACCAACTCGATCAATAATCTTGAATGGACCTATATAGCGTAGACTAAGCTTTCCTCACTTGCCAAATCGAATTACTCCTTTCCAAGGTGATACTTTCAACATAACCATATCACCAATATCAAACTCCAATGGTTTTCTTCTCTTATCCGCATAGCTCTTCTGCCTACTACGAGCTGTCAATAAACGATTCTTGATTTGCACGATCTTCTCAGTCGTTTCTCTAATCAATTCGGGACCCGTCAATTGACTTTCTCCAACTTCACACCACCCAACTGGTGATCTACACTTTCGCCCGTAAAGTGCTTGAAAAGGCGCAGCCTTGATACTTGCGTGATAACTATTGTTGTATTAGAACTCCACCAAAGGTAAGTGTCGATCCCAACTACCTCCAAAGTCTATTACACACGCTCGTAACGTATCCTCCAAGGTTTGAATAGTCCTTTCACTTTGTCCGTCCGTTTCCGGATGATACGCAGTGCTCATGTCCAACTGAGTCCCCAAAGCTCGCTGAAGCCATTTCCAAAACTCATATGTGAACCGACTATCTCGATCAGAAATAATTGACAAAGGAACTCCATGTCTACAAACAACTTCCTTCAAATACAACCGAGTAAGTTTGTCTAAGTCATCAGTTTTCTTTATCGGTAAGAAATGAGCCGACTTAGTCAACCGATCAACAATCACCCAAATCGTATCATAACCACTAGAAGTTCTCGGAAGTCCCGAAACAAACTCCATAGTGATTCTCTCCCATTTCCATTCTGGAATTTCAGGTTGTTGTAGTAAACCCGAAGGTCTCTTGTGCTCAAACTTCACCTTAGCACACGTCAAGCATTTACTAACATAAGTAGCAATGTTAGCCTTCATATTCGGCCACCAGTAGCATTTCTTCAAGTCTTGTTACATTTTATCCGATCCTGGGTGAATTGAATATTTAGACTTATGAGATTCGTGCATAATTAGATCTCTCAGTCCTCCATACATCGGTAACCATACACGATTCTCGAAATACCGAATTCCATCATCACGAATTTCGAATATAGGTGTCATCCTTCTACCCAAGTCTTCATTTCTCACATTCTCTTCTTTCATCGCCTTTGTTTGAGCTTTAAGTATTCGATTAGATAAATTAGAATAAGTTGTCATGGCTAAAGCTCTAACCCTTTTTGTTATTTCTCTATCCTTCCTACTAAGAGCATCGGAAACTACATTCGCCTTGCCGGGATGATAGCAAATTTGAATGTCGTAATCACTCAACAATTCTACCCATATTCTCTACCTCATATTGAGCTCCTTCTGATCCAAAATATGTTGCAGACTTTTATGATCGGTATATACCACACTCTTTGTACCGTAGAGATAGTGTCTCCAAAGTCTAAGAGCAAAGACAACAGCTCCTAATTCCAAATCATGTGTAGTATAATTCTCCTCATGCTTCCTCAATTGACGAGATGCATACGCGATCACTTTCTCTCTTTGCATCAACACAACACCAAAACCCTTACATGATGCGTCACAATATACCACAAAGTCTTCAGCTCCGTCAGGCAAGGCCAAAATTGGTGCAGAACACAGCTTCCGCTTCAAAGTTTGGAATGCTTCTTCTTCTTCTGAACCCCACTCAACTTCTTGTTTTTCTGTGTAAGTTTAGTAAGAGGTTTAGAAATTAAAGAGAATCCTTCTATGAATTGCCGGTAGTACCCAGCTAATCCCAGGAATTGTCTAACTTCAGTCGGGGTTGTAGGCCTAGCCCAATCTCTAATAGCTTCAATTTTGGAAGGATCAACATGAACACCGCTACTATCGATCAGGTGCCCAAGGAATTGGAAAGAATCCAACCAAAAATCACACTTGGAGAATTTTGCATACAACTTCTCCTTCTTCAACAACTCCAAAATAATCTTCAGATGACCTTCATGCTCTTCCTGATTTTTGGAATAAATCAGGATATCATAGATAAATACAATCACAAACTTGTCGAGGTATGGTTTACACATACGATTCATTAAGTCCATGAATACCGCAGGTGCATTAGTTAACCCAAACGGCATCACTTGAAATTCAAAGTGTCCATAACGCGTCCGAAAAGCTGTAATTGGTATGTCCTCCTCTTTAACACGAAGTTGATGATAACCCGACCTCAAGTCGATCTTCGATTACACACACGAACCTTGAAGTTGATCGAACAAATCATCGATCCTAGGAAGTGGATAACGATTTTTGATAGTTAACTTGTTCAACTCTCGGTAGTCTATGCACATTCTGAACGATCCGTCCTTCTTCTTCACGAACAATACTGGAGCTCCCCAAGGTGACGAACTTTGTCTAATGAACCCCTTCTCCATTAACTCCTTCAATTGATCTGCCAACTCCTTCATCTCAGATGGTGCCAAACGATATGGTGCACGCGCGACCGTTACATCTCCCGGCACTAGATAATCTTGAATTCGACTTCTCGCTGAGGCGGAAGCCCCGGCAAGTCATCAGGAAATACTTCAGGAAAATCACGAATAACCAGAACATCTTCCACACGCCTCACCGATAGTTCTTTCTCCACTACTTGAGCCAAGAACAGGTGACAACCTCTTTCTACATATTTCCTCGCCTTGATACAAGATATCACCGTCAGACGAGATCTACCGACATCACCTTTAACTACTAACACCTTGCCCCTAACCGGTATGTGAACAACTTTCTCCCCACATACAATCACCGCATCATGAACAACCAACCAATCCATACCAACAATCACATCAAACGAACCCAACTCTATCGGCATCAAATCAATTTCAAACAAATGATTTGCTACTTTCAAAGGACACTTCTTAAATATAGTGGTAGTACTAACTAATTGTCCATCAGCTAACTCGACCTCATAACTAGTATTTAGGCTTGTTGGCTCAATATCAATTAAATGACTAAAGGAAGTGCTTATAAAGCTCCTATCAGATCCTGAGTCAAACAACACACTAGCATAACGATGGCTGAGTAAGAACGCACCCGTCACCACATTTGGACCTTGTGCCTGATCAACATCCTTAACAACATAAACTGCCCCAGTAGCTTCGCCTGCTTTCTTGTTCGTCAACTTTGGACATCTAGGGCGAAAATGATCATGTTCTCCACATTCAAAGCAAGTCTTGATCGGAATAGCAATTGCTCCAGTGACAGGGATCCTTGCCTTGCATTTCTCCACAACATGCCCAACCATTCCACATTTAGTGCACCTTGGTGGACAATTACCAAAGTGACAAGCACCACAGCTCTTACATTTCTGGGCTTGTCCCCCATGGTCAACATTATCATTCTTGTTAGTTACAGCTCTAGCCCCATCATTTCTCTTCTGATTGTACTGCTTATGGTGGTTACTACCCTGATTACCACTCTGCGTATTCTCCCATTTCCTTTTACTACCCTCAGCAGCTCTCTCAGCCCTATCTTGAACCTTCTGCCCCATGAGTGTATGAGCCATTCTTATAGTTTCAACAAAGTTCTTGGGTCGAGATGAAGTTGTCTCACCCTTAATGTACCCAGGCAACCCTTTGATGTATTGGTCCATCTTCTTCTTCTCAGTAACAAAAGCATCTGGACACAACAAAACCAACTCATTAAATCGGCTAGTGTATGCAGCAATGTTATTATCTTTCATCTTCAGGTGCCTCAAATCATACTCCAAAGCAGATAACTCTTCTTCGGACAGAACTCTTCTTTCAGCAACCTTTTAATTTCATCCCAAGGTTTCCTGTTTGCAGCTTCTAAACCAACTGTAACAACTTGAGTCTTCCACCAGCTTAAAGCTCGATCCTTGAAAGTAGCAACTGCGAACTTAACCTTGTTCCTTTCTGAGCAATCACTAATCTTAAATGTTGTTTCTGTTTTCTCAATCCACCTGAATAATTCCAGTGCTCCACCAGTTCCTTGAAATGTAGTAGGTCTGCATTTCATGTATCCAGCAAAAGTACACTCTTTAACCGCAGCAGCAGCATGAGCAACCTCATCTGTAGGATTCTCAGCTACACCTGCTCCTCCAACAACTTCTGGTCCAACAGGTTCACCTTCACCTTCAGCACCCGCACCTCTAGAGCCACCTGCTCCTTTAGTGTTAACACGTGCAGCTCTATCCGCAGCTAATGCTTTCGCAACCTCTTCAGCAACTAGCCTTGCAATGGAATCATTTGTCATTCTCCTAGGTGGCATGATTCTGTCATATCACAAAGAAAGAAGATAAAATGAATGAGTTAATTGTAATCATGGTATAGTCATATCATGTACAAAATGAATCATCAAATGCATACACATTCTCGATACAAGAATTCACAATCATTATAAGGATCAAAGGAAAATATTATCATAGATCAACAAGGAATGATCTTAAAGACAAATAGAGTACAATGACACAAAATAATAGACACTAGTCACGTGGGGATCCACATGGCTTAGTTGAATGTGACTCGCTTGTAGCAGTGGAGCCTGCTTCCTCCTCATTGAAGACGTAATTTGACGATGGTAAATTCACAGAATAGGTATAAGGTCATAATAAAATGAAATAGAATAATTTTCAAAAATTTAAGTAATTATAGAAAATCCTTCAAAATAAGTAGAGGAAAATTCCAGAAATTTATTCAAATAAATCATTAGTAAATGATAAACTTTTATCGAAAAGTTTAACGATATTAATATATATCGATCAAGGTTTATAGTATTTATTTATAAATACTTAGCAATAAGGCATACATAATAATGTATACTAATGTTGTAATCCCAGAAGTAGCTTGAACCTGAAGTCACGCGAAATCATGTGCACCGACTCTTTGAAAAATAAAACCGACAGTTATAGTTTAGGTTTTCAGAAAAAGACCTAGTACTCTATAACTCATGGCTCTGGTACCAATCTTTAACACCCCCAAATTTATACGCATCGGAATACATATTTGGGGGCTAAACAATGATACGATAACACATAATTTATAAAGAACGACTCGAAAAGAGACGTTTCAAATTTATCGTTCCTAAAACATTTGTCAGAGTAGCGTAGTCCCAAGACATCGTAACCAAAGTACAACCAAAACAAAAGATTTAAATTGTTTTGAACAAAAGGAACGACAAACATTCAAAGAGTTTATATTACAAAAGTAGCGCACAACATCTTTCCCGTGGCCTCCAAGCTTCACACATCTTGATTACCTGAAATACATGTGAGAAAATCATCAACAAAAATGCCGAGTGAATCTATAGGTTTATATAATCATTTTGAACACAAGCAAAGATTATATGTTGGTGGCATACTTGAAGGCAACAAGCATCAATAAATAATTTGCATCAACAATAAAAATTGTATATAGCATAAATTGCAATAAGCTCATGGAACCGAGCCCTTAGACGCTCCGTTAGGTCTAATAAGACAAGAGATTTATTAATTGTCATTACCTCCAGATTATTGGTACATTGCCGTATACCTGACTTCTCAATACAATATGTTCAAACAGTGTGGAGGTCAGGCCTAAGCTTCTATGACAAGTCCACATAAACTGAACTGGGGCGGCTTCCCCCATAGATCTATTAATTGTACTAGCGGCTAGCCCATCATAAGCTAGTTAACGGTCCAAAATTGAGGCTTTAACAAAGGAAATCACTTAATGCAATTTAAAGGCAACCACGGGTCCATTCATAGAGGGACAAGGATACCATAAAATCTTGTGTTCTAAGTTTATAAAACATGTATTCCCCCTCGCGGGTTTTTAAAATCATATAATTGCGCAAACGAGGCTATAGACTCACCTTAAGTAGTAGAAGTAGTTGAAGACGATCGCCGACGATAGTAGATGCCCGAAAAACACGACAACCGTAACCTAGCAAATAAGGCGCGTACATTAATAATAGACTCGAGAAATAAATGATACCTAATAAAATCTAACTCAAGTAAAAAAAATCACGACAACTCGAGAGAAAACGATACAAGTGGTTCTATTATACTCTCCTGTATGTTCATTTTTATTATTCTATGCCTTTAATAAAAATCAGCCGGAACATACCGAATGTCCAAGCCGTTTTCCCATACTTAGACACATCAAAACTTCATGATACCACCTGAGGAACTCACATACTATATGTAAAAAGTCCTCCCAAGATCCCATCAAAAGATTTTACTTCTAAAGTTCCCTGCCCGACTCATCTTTGAATCACAAAATCCGGACAGTTTAGCGACCTTGACTTACGAAACCATTTTGACCATTCTAAACAACTCCATTTATAAAACCGACACTTGATTCTAAAAATAGACTCAAAATACTAAACTTTGAGCCTGAGAACAGCCCTTGAATCATTTTGAAACTCATTTTATAGTCCCCGAGATTCGGTCCAAATATTGACAACAATTTTCGGATTGTGTCAACACTCGTCTCCCGGTACACGAAAATCAAACTAGTGTATCTTCCACCTCGTTTGGAGTTGGAAGGCCTACTTTATATCAAATCGAAGCTAGCGAAATCCTCTACGACATAATCCCATAATAACAACCTATATTCAGACTTAAGACCCCCGTAAATGGCCTCAAACCTACTACCCAAAATCACCTTTCAAAATCTCCTACAAAATCAAGTTTTTGATCAAAACCAACAACTATTATCATCATTCTAACATCCTAATATCACCATAAACCAATCCTAACATTTGTATCATCAAAAAAATCAAAACCCAAAAATTAAAATTCATCTTTTTAAAAAAAAACATAGCATAAACATCTCTTGATCATCAATACTAACACATGCATGATCAAAATCTCCACCTAACAATTTAAAAAAAAATAAAACTTGATGCATGTAGCTAAAATTTGTACCAAAATGTAGCCCTTTGGAAATCTAGGATGGGACTTTGCTTGGTTTTTATTGAATCAAATTGGATAATAAAATTTTTGATGATTTTTGGTGATGGGGTTTAGGGTGGACGGATGAACAAGGGAGAGAGGGAGGAGAAAATGAATTTTTTTATTAAAAAATTGTTTAGGTGGTAGTGGAGAATATATATATAGTGTAAGGTTAGGGTAGTTTATGCCAATTTGTGAAAGTTTTGGTCCAAAATGTAAATATTAGTTAAAAAGCGAGAAATGACTAAAAGTCAATTTTACAAATATTTACGGGACTAGGGTTTCGTAAAAATACTTAAAGGTTTAAACGCACACGAAAAATAATAATATAACGACTCGATACGTAATTAAAACGATATCGTCGAAAATATTAAATATCGAAACGATCGATAATAAAATATAAAATTTTAGGCATACGTCGGTATCGTGATCACTAGTAGTCCTCGTTGCTCGTCAAAATATTAAAATAAAATATTTAATATCGGTTTCAACTTAAATCGTTAAACATAATAATATTTAACATTATAAAATACTTCAAAAATATTTGAAAAGTAGGATTAAATAATGACCTTATTTTTTGTGGGTTTTACAAAAAGTCTAAAGACGGAAGTTTAATAAAGCCGAAGAACTCAAGTCTAATTAATAAAGAAATTACAAGACGAGTTTAATTAATCCCGAGACAAATTCGAAAAAGTCGAAGCATTTAGAAGACGAAACGACGAGAAAGAAAGAAAGAAAGCTTCCAACACATTCTTACCTCCCTAAATCTCCTATAAATACCCTCCTAATATCACATTAGGAGGTGTTGGCTATTTGACACATAGTTCTTCCACCTTTAATTACTTGCACTTTCTTATTTGTCATTTACTTAATTGCACCTTTAATTTCTTGCCTTTAATTTCAAGTCAGTCTTTTAATTTTGTTATTGAATCTTATTTTTAATCTCTCATTCTACCTTTCTTGTTTTGCTTAATCTCTATGTTTATGTGCTTATTGTTATTCTTATTTGATTAAATGTTATGTTTTTATTCTTTTGATTGTTTTGGATTATTGATTTTTATAGCTTATTTGTGTCTTTCTTAAATTTACTTAAGTTTTATAAAAGTTATTTTTATTAAAAAGTCGTTTTTAAATATTTTATCATTTAGTGTTTTTAAAAGTTTTTAAATTTTAGCTTATTAGATTTTCCTTATACGTGTTTTGATTAAGTTTTTAGTCGTGTGCTTATTTGGTTGATAGCTTATTTGATCTTGCTTATTACGTTTTTCTTTTACTGTATTCTGATCAAACCCATCGGAAATGGGTTTCACATTCCGACCAGCATTCTGATTGCTGGATCGGAAAAGGGTTTCGGTTATTCCGACACGGATTCCTTTTTGGATTCCGACGAAGGTCTTCTTTGTGAAATTCCGATAGGTGTTGGTTTCTCACATTCCGACAAGTGATTCCGATTGGGATTTCCGACGGGTGTGTTTTTGGATATTCCGATAAGGGATTCCGACCACTTTCCGACAGAAACACATTCCGATCTGGATTCCGATTGGAGAGGTAAGCCTTCATTCCGACCAGGTTTCCGATCGTCCCAAGGTTTGTATTCCGATAGAAGCTTTTCGACAGGATTTCGATAGACCTATTCCGATCGTATTTCGATGAGATTCCGATAGGAGTGTATTCCGACAGGTTTTGTTTTAATATTTTGCCTTAGTTTTATTTTTAGTTTGCATTGTTTTAAGTTTTCAAACTTTCATTTTTATTAACTTGTCAAATTTACTTTTCGTCACGCTTTAATTTCAAGTCATTTAATTAATTTACTTTTTAATGTTTTAATATTGCACCATTTACGTTTTAATTACTTTTAGTTTTAATTACCCGTCATTTACTTTAACGTCTTGCACATTTACTTTACTACAACGACAAATCATTTATTTTATCCACCAAAAGACGACTGAGTCGCACGTTTACCCTTTTTCAATTCGAAGAGATCGGATGATAAAATTTTATACTTGGCAAATTCAGTTATTAAATGGCGCCGCTGCCGGCTCTTTTCGTAAAGACTAACGGTTTTCTGTGAGAGACGCGTTGAGTTTTAGGATCCCTTCACTCGTGAACGTTATTTTTCTTGCTTAAAAATTTGCAAAGATCCATAAAAATTAAAAATTGTTAAAATCCATAAAAATTAAAAATTTTCAAAAATCCAAAAAGATTTTTATTTTTATTTTTACACGTACATATATATTCTATATTTCTTTGGTATCTTTTTCTTTTGCTTTTGCAGGTGTATGCGTACTAGATCTTAAACTTATTCTGAGCCCGAGACTCGTGAAGATTTAGATATGGCTGGTGTGCACAACAACAATAATCCACCCCACCCCAACATGAATAACAACAACAATGTTCCCCCACCCGACCTTCGAACGATGGAGGAGTTGTGTCAACCTACAATGAATGGACGAGGAGGACCGATTGCGCCGATGCAAATCACGGCTCCAGAGTTTTCGTTGAAGCATCACATGATCCAACAAGTCCAAAACACTTGTCCATTTCTCGGATTGCCGGATGATGATGCCAACAAACACCTCGACAAGTTCATTACCGTTACTCAAAGCATGGAGTTGCCCGATGTTACTATGGATTTTCTTCTCCTTCACCTATTTCCACACACCTTATCCCACCATGCCGAAAAATGGTTTGATCATCTTCCGAAGAATTCAATTCATACGTGGGATGAGATGACTCAACACTTTTTGTCGCGCTACTTTCCACCATCCATGGTACGAGCCTTCGAAATCAAATTAGTGGATTTACACAAGAGCCTGATGAATCACTTTTTGATGCTTGGGAACGCTATAATGTTTTGATCGATCGATGTCGAAACCACAACATGCTCCCTGTCGCCTTAATTGATACTTTCTACAACGGTTTAACTTTTCGTGATCGTGATTCGATTAATGCAGCCGCCGGTGGCACATTTATGAAAAGAAGACCTGAGGAGTGTAGAGAGCTTATAGAGAACATGACTACTCACCTCAAAAATTGGGATTCATCCGCATATTCAAGGAATAACCCGAGAGTCAATGTGTCTTCTACTTCTTCGAACACTGATATCACCGAACTGACCCGTGCAATGGTCGAAATGAGCAAAAACATGCAACTTTTGGCAACAAATCATCAACAACAAGTTAAAGATGTAGCAACTTCTTGTGAGACTTGCGAGGGTCCTCATTCATACACTGATTGTCCCTCTACTCATGACAATCCGGAAAACGTGTATGCGGCTGATGGTAACTATTCAACGGAAAGCTATCAAGCCCGACCTCAAGGAGATCGTAACTTGCTAAGTTACCGTTCTAACAACTTTCTTTCACCCGGTTTTTCTCCTCAAGACCACAACCCCAACAACTTTAATAAAAGCAACCCAAACCCACCTCGAGCTTCTAATCCTTATCACCCACCCGCTCAACAAGCCCCACCTATTAATCAAGATGTTGAAACGTTCACAAGGACCCAAGGAGAGCAAATCAAGAATCTGCAAAGCCAAATCATCAACTTGAAAGGAGATATCACTAAGCAAGGTAATGATATTAGATCCGAGCTTCGACATGATATGAAAACCTCTATTAGCACTCAAACAAATGATTTGAAGAATATGCTGGCTAGTTTCTTACCAACTACTCAACCCTCTACTTCTGGCTCTCTTCCTTCAAATACCGTCACCAACCCGAGAGCGAATGTGAGTGCTATTACTACACGCAGTGGAGCAACCTTAGTAGGACCATCTATCCCTCCCCCAGTTACTCCATCTACACCTCCTCCACCACCATTCATCCCTCCTACTCCCATGCCTAGTATTAGTTCTCCATTACCGTCTCCACCACTTCCCGAAGAAGTACCCAAGAAACACCCTTCACCAACTCCACCTTCCACCTATAAACCTAACATTCCTTATCCTTCTCGCTTAGACAAGGACAAATTGATCACCAAGGATGACATTCAAGTGTCGAACTTTTTGAAGAAGATTTCAGGAGTGACCATCACCTTTAGCCTTGTTGAAGCTCTAGCCCAAATGCCTAAATTTGTTAAGATGTTTAAGGAATTGCTTAATAAGAAGGAGAAGATGGCCGATTTTGTTAATGCTCGATTAAATGAGAATTGTTCTGTAGTCCTTCTTAAAGAACTTCCGAAGAAACTTGGAGATCCCGGTCGTTTTGTGCTACCATGTACTTTTAACCAAACCGAAAAATTTACTGCCTTAGCCGATCTCGGGGCAAGTATTAATCTGATGCCTTTAAGTGTTTGGAAAACAATATCATTACCCGATCTTACACCAACAAAGATGACTTTTGAGCTAGCAAATCGCACTCTCGCTTACCCCGTTGGTATAGCCAAAGATGTGTTTGTTAAAGTTGGCACGTTCACTTTTCCGGTCGACTTTGTTGTTGTTGATTATGAAATAGACCCTCGTATTCCGTTAATACTTGGTCGGCCATTCTTTAGAACCGGAAAAGCATTAGTCGATGTTGCCGAAGGTGAGTTAATCTTAAGAGTCGGGAATGATGCACAAGTGTTTATGATGACTATTATGATGATTCTAGTTCTAATGGGGATGATTATGATAATTTTGTTTCAGAGTATCCAGACATGCCAACTTATGATGATTTTGATGATGTCGATACTCTTTCGAGTGATTCTTTTCATGATGACCTTGCACCTACTTTTGATGAAGATCCTCCACCAACAACACTTGATCCTACTTTGGATGACTACTCATTTGAGGAAGATTTTGCTACTTTCCTCAACACTTACTTACCAAATGAGAGTGATTCTCCTCCTTTGGACTTTGATAATGCTCTTTATTCTCCTTCGGATATAAAGAAACCCGTTTCAAAGGAGAAGAAGCCGGCCGACACCGATATCCGCATTACCTATGTCTTGACACCTCTCTATCAACCTTCTGAGGATGAGATTGTGAGATTTATGAGCGGATGTTCTTCAAGGTCTACTAAGACTGAGTGTTATTTTCCCATAAAGGAAAAGGTGTTCGATCCTGGTATTGCAGATTTTAAGCCATCTCAGTATCCATCTGATGAAATAAAAGGAAAGACTTTTTGGAAACAATGGAGAAATGCTTGCACTTCCTCACACTCTCTACCACCGTGCTCCATCTTTGCTTAAGGGAACCTTGCCTACTCTTCTTTGGCTTGCCTTGTTCGCCTTAAGCTTGTGCTACTTGATGGATGAAAACCATGTCTTTGATCCCGGTGGATGTGTTTCAAGCTTCTTCCTATGCTAATTAAGGTCGAGTCAGGCTCACGACTCGGTTAACAAAAACAAGCGCTTCTCGGGAGGCAACCCGCAGTATCTATCCTTTTTATCTATTTTTAAAATAAGTGTAGGGGAGACCCTAGTATGTGTTTGTTGTTTTCTTTCTTATCATGTGCAGGGATTTGAGCTTTCAAAGACCCATTCTTGATAACTTTTGACGACCCGTGATTCCGTGTACCCATCTTCCCGGTTCTATCCTAAACTCTTTTGATTCTCTATTTTATATTCTTCAATAATTAAATAGGAATCAATTTAGTTGTCTCTTTCCTTAGCAAGATTTAAACAACGTGCACAATGTCCTAAGTGTAGGGGAGTTTACTTCCACATGCTTAAACATTGAGGATAATGTTTATATTAAGTGTAGGGGGACTTCTATCGAAGTTAAGTGGACTTTTCCTTGTATTTGTCCTCATTTTAACCGGAAAATTGATTTTTCGACATTTTTCAAAATTTTTGATCTATTTTGGCCTAGTAGTTTTTCCTTTGTTATAGTTATTTTCATCCTTTGCTATAATAAATTTTAATAAAGTGGTTTTAATTTTTAAATGTTATGAATCTTTTGACTTAAACTGAGTTTACTTATCTAAGTTTACTCTAGCTAGTATCCTTAACATGTTTAAGTCAAGTTTTGCTAGGCTTTTATATAGGGAACTTTAAAACGGGAAAGTCTTAACTCTCACGGGTTAAGAACAAGAACTTTTCGCAAGTTCCTATAATTGATTCTAGAAAGTCGTTTATCAAGGGAACTTTAAAATGCGAATTCTAAACTTGAAAAAGTCTAAGAAGTTGCAAGATCCTATAGATTACTTGAAAACCCAAAACTTTGATTTAATAGGCTAAGCATCCACGAGTCTCATTCCTTGAGATTTTAAATTGTGGAGAACGAGAGATGATAGAGTCAATTATAAGTTTGGTATTCTTTCATGAATTTATGTGAGTTGATTATAAGCTTTTTCTCCCATCGCTTGCTAATAAATTTATTGTAATAAATAAGGTTGTACGATTTGAAAACTTACTTAGCTTCTAGCCCAAGATCGTTTAAAAGTTGCTCGGTATTAATTAGAGTTCATAGCCAAGGCATAACTTACTGAAGCGGGATGCGAAGATTGGTGAGTCCGAAAAGGCCCTAACAAGGCAGGAGGGCTACCTTTTGTTGCTAAAGATCCAAAAGTGATGTGAAGAATCATTTATCAAAAGTCAATATGAAGGATCGAGACACACGGCGAAAATCAAATACTCCCGTAAAGATCATGGAGAAGTCTATCCAAAAAGGCCCTAACAAGGTATGAGGAAAAATGGATCCAAGTCATAAAAGGAGGCGGATCGTTGTATATCAAAATCCCAAATAAAGATTGGAGAAAAATGAAGAAGTCGTGGTCCAAGTATGAAGAATCTCTCAAAACATCAAGTGAAGAAATTCCTATTATGAAGAGAAGACCATAAAGTTTCAAGAACGTCTCTCAAGATTTGATGTATAAAGTCGCTGCCAAATATCGGTCCGAGAAAGGTCTCAAATCACGAAGTGAGTTATGCCAAGATATGAACTTTATGAGGTCCCGAGAAGCAGTTTTAAAAGATTTTGTCCTTTAGCTAACTATTGATTAAATCGTCCTACTTTATTTTAGGCCTAATAAACTATCGAAATAAGTAAAAAATGTATCCTCGTGATCATTCAAGACAACAATAAAATATAAGAGATACACCTAGGAATAAGGGAGTCTAAGTAAATAATTGTCCCACATGAGTTTGTGATAGTTTACTAACTTATAATAACAATGATCTCGTTTTTAAGCTTGGTATGGGGAACGTGAAACTTGAGGATGATAAACATTCATGACATTTCCAAAACCCTAAGGTAAGTTTTTGATCTTTTTACTTGTTTTTCTTCCTTTAAATATTCTATCTCTTTAATAAAGGCCAATGTGGATTGATTATGATGGAAAATGTAAAACTTGCTTTGTAATTAATGCATTGCATGAGGACATTGCAATGGTCAAGTGTAGGGGATTTAATAAGTGTGAAAACACTTATCCTTTTACCACTTAATTATAATAATAACCAAGCCAAAACGTGTATTTTATGTCGTAAATGTCGGAATTATGCGTTGTTTGTGTTTTTGTTGTGATTTAGGACCAAAATATGAAAAGGGAAGAAAATACGGTCTTTCACGGGCGTTTATCGAAGAAAAAGACAAAAGACGAAGTCAAAAGATCAAGAGTGCAAAAAGAACGGAAGTCCAAGGCCTATTCTGAAGATTTATCGAAGAAAAGTCTAAAGACTGAAGTTTAATAAAGCCGGATAACTCAAGTCTAATTAATGAAGAAATTACAAGACGAGTTTTAATCCCGAGACAAAGTCGAAAAAGTCAAAGAATTTAGAAGACGAAAAGACGAGAAAGAAAGAAAGAAGGAAGCTTCCAACACATGCTTACCTCCCTAAATCTCCTATAAATACCCTCCTAATATCACATTAGGCGGTGTTGTCTATTTGACACATAGTTCTTCCACCTTTAATTACTTGCACTTTCTTATTTGTAATTTACTTAATTGCACCTTTAATTTCTTGCCTTTAATTTCAAGTAAGTCTTTTAATTTTTTTATTGAATCTTATTTTTAATCATGTTCTTATTTTTAATCTATCATTCTACCTTTCTTGTTTTGCTTAATCTTAATGTTTATGTGCTTATTGTTATTCTTATTTGATTAAATGTTATATTTTTATGCTTTTGATTGTCTTGTATTATTGATTTTTATAGCTTATTTGTGTCTTTCTTAAATTTACCTAAGTTTTATATAAGTTATTTTTATTAAAAAGTCGTTTTAAAATATTTTATCATTTAGTGTTTTTAAAAGTTTTTATATTTTAGCTTATTAGCTTTTCTTATACGTGTTTTGATTAAGTTTTTAGTCGTGTGCTTATTTGGTTGATAGCTTATTTGATATTGCTTATTACGTTTTTCTTTTACTGTATTCCGATCAAAACCGTCGGAAAGGGGTTTCACATTCCGACCAGCATTCCGATTGCTGGATCGGAAAAAGGTTTCGGTTATTCCGACACGGATTCCTTTTTGGATTCCGACGAAGGTCTTCTTTGTGACATTACGATAGGTGTTGGTTTTTCACATTCCGACAAGTGATTCGATTGGGGATTCCGACGGGTGTGTTATTACATATTCTGATAAGGGATTCCGACCACTTTCCGACAGAAACACATTCCGATCTCGATTCCGATTGGAGAGGTAAGCCTTCATTCCGACCAGGATTCTGATCGTCCCAAGGTTTGTATTCCGATAGAAGCTTTCCGACAGGATTCCGATAGACCTATTCCGATCGGATTCCGATGGGATTACGATAGGAGTGTATTCCGACAGGTTTTGTTTTAATATTTTGCATTAGTTTTATTTTTAAGTTTGCATTGTTTTAAGTTTTCAAACTTTCATTTTTATTAACTTGTCAAATTTACTTTTCGTCACGCTTTAATTTTAAGTAATATAATTAATTTACTTTTTAAAGTTTTAATATTGCACCATTTACGTTTTAATTAGTTTTAGTTTTAATTACCCGTCATTTACTTTAACGTCTTGCACATTTACTTTACTACAACGACAAATCATTTATTTTATCCACCAAAAGACGACTGAGTCGCATGTTTACCCTTTTTCAATTCGAAGAGATCGGACGATCAAATTTTATACTTGGCAAATTCAGTTATTAGCTACTCAGAAACAGCCTACTCAACCCAAGGGAAACGGTCAGACTCACGACCGTTCTGCTACGGATAGGCGTGGCGGTAATGATAATTACCGTAACAACGCTGGAAACTCCAACAGCAGCAGGTCCTTTACTTACTCATTTTCTTATGATTACATGCAATAGTTCTTAATTCTGACACATTAGAGAATCTTCTACTGGGAATCATGGTAACGGGAGGGACCAGAACCAGAGAGGTTCACAGCCTAACCGTCTAGCTATCACTGGTATTCCATCTTACGAATTATCCGCATTGTCCTTTGTACCTATTATCATGTATCATGTATATTGTTCTTACCAGGCTCTCAACCAGCAAGGACACCTGCTGGAGGATATACTCATCCTCTTTGCACTACCTGCAACCGTAGGCACCCAGGGCCATGTCGTCGCGACAGCGACGCATGCTTAAGTGTGGTCTTCCTGGCCATCGCATGAAGGACTGCCGTAAGGGCGAGATGGAGGGCAAATCGGGACATGCTGATACCAAGCCGCCTCTGACTAGTGGACGCGTTTACACGACATCTCGTGATTGTCACAAACGTGAATGTTCAATCTATTTAATTTACATGAAACGCGATAGTTCGGGTTAGACTGGTGTGTCTATTGATATTCCCGATTGGTTTACGCGTATTTTGTGTAAGAATTTAAAATTTCATATGACAGTCAAGAAAAATCATTTTTGAATGGCTATTATTCGTTTACGATATGTACTAGAAATGTCCATTTTTAAAATCAACACTTACCGTAATCTCATTTAGGATATTCTCAACACAAAACAAATATTCTTCACTCCGTTTATTTAACGACACGTTTAGGAAATTCACATTTACCAAATTAGTTTGAACTACTACTAAGACTTTACACTAGATATGAATATATAAACACTACAACATTTATACATTAAAACAATTAAACATTTGTAAATCTACCCAAAATAAAAACAAAACAACTATCTCTTCTTTGTCAACTTACCAAAACCGGACCCCCCTCAACTATGAAAAACCCACGTTTCAAATTCACATTTGAAACTACTTGTACCCTACACTCCATTAATTGTTTAGTACTTTGGTCCCCTCATACTTTTCTAACCTTTCATGTACAACAAACTTTAATTATGGTGAAGTACCATCCTCTTCCCCATGGCTGCCAGAAACCGAGAACCCCAACATAATACTCTTCCCCATTCAAAATACAACTCCCTAGGATAGTTCATTTGGTTGGCAACTAGTTACAAAACCTAACTAAGTCCTAACTAGTTTCCTTAACCCTAAACCCCCACTCTCTTGTCTATAAATACTCACTCATTTCTCTCATAAACTCACACTCAATACTTAGGCCATCAAATGAAAACACAAGCCTCTTGTTCTTAGGTCACGGCAGCAAGATAAAATAAGCAAGGGTTTCGGGTTGACTTTTTAAAAGCAAGAAACACTAAGATGGTTAGGATGTGGGTGCATGTTTGATAGTTGATCAACCGTTCTATTCCGTCTTCATCAAATAGCTTAGGACTATTGTAAGCTCCTCTTATAACTTGTTTGATCATTGGTTGATATAATACTTGCTATAAAACTCTTGCAAACTAAAACTTACAATAACAATAGTCACGGGTTAGGGTTTTTTATGGGCATTTACTTGATAAATTAAGCCACATTCTAAACTAAACATGTCACCAAAAGGCCACCGTTTTAAATTACTTAACGACATAGACATTGTGAACCAGCCATGATTTTATGTAAGATGTTTGTATGATTTGATGTTAAGAAACAAGCATGATCTTACGATGAACCAAGCATGAAGTTATGTATGATTTTATGTGGACTTGCTTAGATATGATTGAATGGTTATTTGTAGACTTATGCTTGAAAACACCAAAGCTATCCCCTGCCAACGTGATCTATATATGTTAAGTGTATAGGATGTTTTTGAGCATGTATGATTATCTATGAGCGTAGGTGTGTATAATGTTAGCATGAAACGACAACAAAGACTAATTAAAAAAAAAACCAATTGTTTGCATGTATACGTGTGAAATAACGGTAAGCAAGAGACTTCCTCGTGAACTTAGAAAACTTGTTAAATGTAATATGTGTGTGCGCCCTGCGTGAAACAGTGACTCAAAAGAAACAGTAAGCCATGAGAAAATAAGTGAGGCTTGTGTATGCATGTTGAGTTCTGCGTATATGAACCAAGTATATGTGATGTTTGTTCCTGTGTAAAATAGTGGCTCAAAACAGTAAGTCATAAGAACTAATGTGAGTACTTTCTATTATGGTGTGCGTGTGTATTTGATGTGTGCACTTTTATGTTTCCCTTTCAAATAATATGTGTGTGTGGTATGCAAGGTTTCTGTGTGTGACTGCAGCAATTGTAAAGCTTAGAACACAAACCACCTTAATTAGTTCATATGATATATGTAAACATTGTATGCATGCGTTAACAGTGAACAACCTTTAACAAGACTCCTCTTATTATCATTGGTTATGGTTTATGACTATGTATGTATGGTAGAGAGTAAGAACAAAGTAAATAAAATAAGGACCACTCCTTTTTTTTGGGTAGCCTGCGTAGGCAGGAGACAAGTACAAGAAACAAAAGCAACTTTCTTTTATATATGTATGCTATGTGCTTGTAAATTTCCATGCCATTATGTATGCACATGTATGCATAAGTAGTAAAGCAAATAGGACCCCATCCTTTGGTCATATCCTAAGAGCAGTGAATACACCAACACAAAACCTTTATTTTTGGCTAAATATAGTACTGTATGTCATATATGTATGTATACTTGTATGACTGACTAAAAGAGTAAGTGCCAAAGACAATACAAACAAGGGATCACAAATTACTATTTCCAAATTGACAAAATATTGTATGCTTGCATATTTGCATGTTAGAAAATGAGTAAGTGCAAATGTTAATAACATTGAGATAAACATATACCAAGCTTTAAAAACATTTACATTGAGCAAAATGTCCCGATCGCCCTACTTTGCGCCTATTTTTAACCAACTGAACCACCATGCCCCTTAAAACTAAAAATACCTTGATAACCTTGACGCGGCCAAGTTTTCAAAACAGTTTTTCATTTGTCTTGATGTTAAGTAACGGACTTGCAATAAATTCCCAAAGATGGTCGATTCACACTTATAAATAATTGAACCTTACTTGTTTATTTTTGGTTGCGAGTGCACTACTTTGTCTAATTATTTTATATATATATAGGCTTCATAAAAATGCGATATTTATCAAATATCGACGACCTCGCGGCCTAGTTTTTATAACAAGAACCCGCTTATTTTTCGGACTATTATTTAATAAGTTATCGAGACCCAAACTTGACCCCGTGACTAAAATGGTTGAACGAGAAAAATGTATAAAAACATTTTATAAATCGATAGCAAGTATAAATTATCAACCAAGTGCATTGTATGTTATTATTTATTGTATTTAGCCTAAGTACAGATATTTTACTTAGGTTACGAGTAGATCGTTTGCGCATTGTTTTGCGTGCCTTGATATTCCGTGCTATCCTTGTTGATCATATTTACCTACTTCGTCGAGGTGAGTTTCATAGCCCCACTTTTAATTGTTTTAACTATTTTGGGTGAGAACATTGCTTGTTTTTAACGGATGAACATAAGTGCTTTAAACTCATACGTTTGCCTACATGATGTCTAAGTAGCGATATCCCTAGATGCTTTAGCCCACTATCGTGAACCGTTAATTACTTTGTGTAAGCGCGAATGTTATGGATAGATCTATCGGGACTAACCTCCCTATCTAATTTGGTTGTGTGGCCAAAGTTAGATACACTTACATTTGAGGATTTACAAATGCTTCGGGATAGGCATTTGCTCGGGATCTTATTATTTCATGTTGGTTGAGGTTAACGCTTCGGTGTCACGAGCTTAGGCGTAGGTGATTAAAACGTATACTTTTGATTATAATCTTGTATTTGTTATAAGATTATATGTCGGTTGCCTTGGAAAATCTTATGGTTCATCACACTATTTAAACTTAAACCTATGAACTCACCAACCTTTGTGTTGACGCTTTAGCAATGTTTTTCTCAGGTATCAAGACGGAGGAGGGACGTGGTTATGCATGGGAGATTTTTCAATAAAATGGTCATGACTAGTGTTTGGATATTTGGAACAATATTGAAGTATTTTGAAACAATGTTTTATTATGATCCTGTGTAATTCGCTTCCGAACAAATTTTATGATTTTAATTAAATTAAAACGACTTTAAAATAGTCGTTCTTTGTATCTATATCTTGTGATAGTCATGACCGTCGCACCCCATTGTGTTGCCTTACTCTGATAAATTAGGGGTGTGACAGTGATCAGGCCAACAAGTCTACAGGTACCATCACTGGAATCTTGTATATGTATGGTCAAACTGCATGTGTTCTATTTGACACGGGTGCTACTCACCCGGTCATTTCTACTGCTTATGCTAAGAATGTTAGGATACTCCCCATGCCACTAAAGAATATACTGAATATTTCCACGCCTTTAAGAGAGTTTGTACGCATAACCCATGTGTACAAGAGCCTTCCCCTAGAATTTGATGACAAGATTCGTCCTGTTGACGCACTTCCACTGGACATGAATGATTTTGACATGATATTGGGCATGGACTGACTATCCAAGCATCATGATACCATAGACTGCCATTCATATCGAGTCATCTTCGGTGATGTTAATGCACCAGAGTACATTCACAACGGGTTCGTACCCGGAAGGTCTGTACAAATCATATCAACCCTGCAAGCACGTGCATTACTTTCACATGTTTACGAGGGCTATCTAGCTACTGTTCACGACATGGATGTTGAATCTCCATCAATTCAGAATCAATCGATAGTGTCAGAATTTCCAGATGTATTTCTAGAAGAACTTCCGGGCATACCACCTGCACGTGAAGTAGAGTTTAATATCGAGCTCATTCCAGGAGCTGAGCCGATTTCCAAGGCTCCTTATCGCATGGCTCCAATAGAGTTGAAGGAACTGAATGATAAATTGCAAGAACTTCTAGAACGAGGCTTCATTCGACCGAGCGCATCTCCATGGGGCGCATCAGTCTTATTCGTTAAGAAGAAGGACGACAGTATGCATCTTTGCATAGATTATCGTGAGCTCAACAAGATCACCATCAGGAATAGGTATCCTCTACCACGCATTGACGATCTGTTTGACCAACTTCAAGGGGGCCAAACATTTCTCCAAGATTGATCTGAGGTCGGGCTATCATCAGCTACAGGTTAAAGAGCAGGACATCGCCAAGACTGCTTTCCGTACACGCTATGGCCACTACGAATTCGTAGTCATGCCATTTGGCCTTACCAATGCTCCAGCAGTGTTCATGGATTTGATGAACAGATCCTTCCATGAATTTCTGGAAAAGTTCGTCATTGTCTTCATTGTCGACATCTTGATATTCTCTAAGTCCAAGGAGGAACACGAAGACCATCTTCGTACAGTAATACAGATTCTTCGCCAGAAGCAGTTGTATGCTAAATTCTCCAAGTGTGAGTTCTGGTTAGACAAGGTGGCGTTCTTAGGTCACATTTTATCAGCAGAAGGAATCACTATGGATCCAACAAAGGTTGAGGCTATTACCAAGTGGACAAGACCAACACCAGCGACTGAAGTTCGCAGTTTCCTAGGCTTAGCTGGTTACTACCGTGGGTTCGTGGAAAACTTTTCCCGTTTAGCACTACCACTGACCAAACTGATGCGGAAAGTGGAGAAATTCGTCTGGACTGAAGAACGAGAGAAGAGCTTTGAAGACCTAAAGCAAAAGTTAGTATCTACACCGATTCTTACTCTCCCATCTGGTACAGGTAGATTTCAGATCTACAGTGATGCATTGAGGAAGGTACTTGGTTGTGTTCTCATGCAACATGGGAAAGTGATCGCGTACGCTTCACGGAAGCTTAAGCCTTATGAGGAAAATTACCCTACACATGACTTGGAACTTGCAGCAGTCGTATTTGCATTGAAGATATGGAGGCACTACTTGTATGGAGAATCATGTGACATTTTCACGGACCACAAGAGCTTGAAGTACATCTTCACTCAACGTGAATTGAACATGAGACAGAGGAGAT
Organism: Glebionis coronaria; assembly: GCA_025667525.1. Lineage (NCBI taxonomy): Eukaryota > Viridiplantae > Streptophyta > Magnoliopsida > Asterales > Asteraceae > Glebionis > Glebionis coronaria. The sequence goes on from JANFOE010001325.1 coordinate 172,426, forward strand.
GGTTAGAGCTGTTGAAGGATTATGACATTAATCTACAGTATCATCCCGGCAAGGTGAATCTAGTGGCAGATGCACTTAGCAGAAAGTCCGGAATGATAAACGGCATTAAAATTGAGGAGGAAATTATAAGAGACTTGGAGAGACTAGACATCGAGATCATGGTACGTGGACAGCACGGTTACTGGGCTAATCTTAGAGTAGAACCCCAGTTACTCTCTATGATCAAGGAAGCTCAGAAGGATGATGGTGAAATCTGGGCGATAATTCAGAATTTGGAGAAGTAGACATAATTTCGAGTAGACACAGATGGTATCTTATGGCAGGGCACGAGACTTTGTGTTCCTTATGATCAAGAACTCCGGGAAGCATTGTTAGCTGAGGCTCATAGCTCCCCATTCTCTATTCATCCTGGTTCGACCAAGATGTACCATGACATCAAGCAATACTTTTGGTGGAGTGGTATGAAACAGGATGTTGCGACTTACGTCTCCAAATGTCTTACCTGCCAGCATGTTAAGATCGAGCATTAACGATCTGGCGGTCTTCTACAACCGTTAGATATTCCAGAGTTGAAGTGGGACAAGATCACCATGGATTTTGTTACTGGTCTTCCGCAAACAAAGAGGAAGCATGATGCGATTTGGGTTATCGTCGATCGACTTACTAAGTCAACTCATTTCTTATCGATTTGCAAGGAAGATTCGGTCAGTAAACTCGCCGATACTTACAAGAAGGAGATCATGAGACTTCATGGTGCTCCATCCAGCATCATCTCAGACAGAGATCCTTGTTTCACTTCATGATTTTGGAGAAGTCTGTAGAAAGCTTGGGGTACAAAACTTAAGCTTAGCACGACTTTTCATCCTCAAACAGACGGGCAATCAGAACGAACGATTCAGACATTAGAAGACATGTTGAGGTCTTGTGCGTTGGAATGGACGGGAGATTGGGACGATTACATCTGTTTGGTAGAGTTTTCATACAACCAAAGTTGGCACGCAAGTATCAAGTGTGCTCCATTCGAGATGTTGTATGGCAGAAAGTGTCGCGCCCCAATCTGCTGGGATCAGGTTGGTGAGTAAACACTGGAAGGACCAGAAATGATAGAGTTGACCAACGAGAAGGTCGTAGTAGCTAAGCAGAAATTACAAGAAGCACGGTCACGTTAGAAGAGTTATGCCGACAAGCATCGTAGGGACTTACATTTTAACGTAGGAGATCACATTTTCCTTAAGGTATCTCCGGCACGTGGTGTTAGATGTTTTGGAATCAAAGGGAAGCTCAGTCCTCGATTCATCGGACCGTTTGATGTCATTGAGCGAGTTGGTGAAGTATCTTATCATTTAGCGTTACCTCCACAGCTTTCTCATGTTCACGATGTTTTCCATGTGTCCTTACTCAGAGGGTACAAGTATCATCCCCTTCACATGGTTCAGTATCCACTGGAATAGATTCGTGAAGATCTTACCTTCATAGAAGAACCCGAACGAGTTCTTGACAGACAAGAACGAGTCATGAGGACGAAGACGATTCCATTCGTCAAAATCCTTTAGAGGGATCATACCGAGCGGGAAGCCACTTGGGAAACAGAGGAGTCTATCCGGGCTTCTTACCCTCATTTCATATTTTGAATTCGGGTATGTTCTTCTTTTCCAGTTTACGTCATCTATAATTCGGGGACGAATTATTCTTTTTAGGGGGGAAGAGTTGTAAAACCCGCATGCTTTTACCATGAATAGTACCCTTATGATCGTACGTACATGATTAGAACTTTCCTTTTATAGCACGTTATGTTTCACGAATAGGAATTACAAGTATTACGTACGTATTATTACACGATAAGTATTTAATACGTATTAAGACATGATAAATGTTATCAACAATAATTATAATCACGAACATGAAATCATGAACGTAATTAATAACGAACATATTATTATGTATTTACGTATTTATGATTACGGTTACGTATAAACATATATTTACGACACGAACGATAAATAAATAAATCACGTAAACACGACACGAGAACACGTAATAAATAGAACACGGAAAAACAACGGGTTTCCCCTCGTGGGCCCCTCATAGTCGCGGCATAGAACAAAAGGAAGGGGGCCAAGCCCACTTAAAATTTAACTAAAAAGAAAAGAAGGAAAATAGATTTTTCATAATACAGAATATTAGAAAAATCACAAAACCCTTTCCTCCTCCTTTTTCTCCTTTGGCCGCCGGGTATACACACACCAAGAGGGGTGTTCATCAATTTTTGGAGATCCAATTCTTGCGAGATCGTTCGTGTTATTATTCCTTTTTTTTCACGCATTCGGTAAACCTTAAACCTTTTCTTTTTAATTATTTATTAGATCTAAGAACACATGAATCATGGGTTTATTAAAACTATTAATTAAAACATGTTAAATTAATTAGATCTAATCATGGGGGTATTAAAAACATGTGGTTTATGGGGTGTTTGATTCGGCCGACGTGTAGAACCGAGAGCCAAGCTCTCGGTGGTTGTGTGATCACCACCAACTGAGACCTCAAGGTCTCGGTTTGGTTTAGGTGTCTCGGCCACAAGAAAGAAAGGGACCCCGACGCATGTCGGGGTTGGCCTTGTGGTCATGGGGGGTCTCAGCTGAAAAACAAGGGCACCACCGGCTTAAGCCGGTGGCGGTTTGTCGCAAACCGTGGCAATCGGTCAAGTCGGTTCGCCACAATTACGGGTTTGTTGGTCCGGTTCAAGGGGTTTCACGGACAGGTTCACGACATGTTAGATTTAAAACACGATTCGGTTCATGGATTATTTTTACAAGTTAATTATAGTTACAAGTTTATTAATTACAAGATTAATTAAATTAATTTAACATGCTATAGAATTAATTTAATTTAGACATGACGTAGGTTAATTATTATTATTAATAATACATGAATTTAATCTAAGTATTTTATGATTTAATTTTTGACTAAAGTAATTAATTAATTATTAAAACATGGCATATAATTAATTAATTTCCGTGACTTAGGTAATATTAATAATAGATATTAATACATGTTTTAACCTAAGTATTATTTACCTTTTATTTAATTAAATCATGTCATATTTAATTAAATCTCATAACCTATAGTTTATTTAATTTACAAGTATTAATTAATAAAGTATACTATTAATCACATGACTTAGAATATTAATCAGTAAAACTTAAGCTTATATTATTAGCTTAATAATTCAGCTTATTTCTAATTATGGAAACTTTCTATTTTTAGAAACTTATTTATTTTAGGCAGCTATTCTATTTTTAGAAACTTTCTATTGTTGGAAACTTTCTATTTTTGGAAACTTTCTATTTTTAGAAACTTTCTATTTTTGGAAACTTTCTATTTTGGGAAACCTTCTATTTTTGGAAATCTGCTATTTTCATAAAGTTACTTTTTATTACACAACAAGTATAATAATACAAGAAATACAAGTAATACTTAATCAGAATAGACAAAATACGTGATAAACACAGCATAACGTTAAAACCAGTAAAACATGACATGAACAGATAAAACAAGCTAAGACATGATATAAAACCAGTTACGTACACAGTAATCAGAATATTTATACACGTATATTATTTATGTAGCGTTAGTGATATCTAAGTAGGACTCTCTTCCGTTCGTCTTATTTGTTTACTGGACACAAGGTACGGATTCTCCGTCCTTTCAGTATGGACAGTCTTTCCTTATTAGGATTCCCCGTATGCAGCCAACTGTTTTCCCAGTATATATGTTTTATATGTTTTGATTGCTTATGTTTAATAAAAGCCTAATCCATATACATGCATGACCAGTTTCACCTAGTTATGGAGGTACCATAACCATAACACTCGAGGCACCAGTGTTATGACTTCACCACGGCGGAGTGATAGCTCGTGGCGTCCCTTTCAGCTTTTGGCCATATTATTATGTTATCATGTGGGGCGTATGGGTGCATCCTAGGTTACATGTTTTTACAGATTATTCAGGTGAATGTGGTATGTTCCTTGCATCCTTCACAAGGAGCTTTGTTAAAAGTATTTAAAGTGATGGTCATATAATATATCGTTGTGAAGCTCGTGGAAAATGCTACTTAACGTTGTTGAGAGTTCTAGCATAATGTTATGTATGTAAAGGGAATTAGTCCCGAACTCACAAATGAGGAAGACCTTCCATACATTAGACGTATAGTATAAAAGGCCCAAGGCACCTCATTTGTGGTGTGTGTCTTCCATTTTTCATAGATTGTAGAGAGAGAAACATATGTGTTTCTCTCACTAGGAATTCACAACCATCCTTGTTTTTCTTTTTTTTCTTCATCTAATCTAATCTTTCTTTTTTGGTTTAATCTTCATCTTTATTTCTTGTTCTATATTAGTCATGTGTATCATTCCTACAAGTGGTATCATTCGCCAAGGGATTCGTGGATAGCTCTTTGGTGTTGTCTGTGTTTTTTCTTGACATCCGTGTCCTTTTGATCAAACTTTTTTCGTGTTTTAGTGTTCTAAGTGATTCTTATACCCTCATCATTGTAGTATTCGTGATTTAGGTATTTTGGATTGGGTTAAAACACAAATCTTTTGCCTCAAAGTTGCGAATTTCTTAGGCTCAAAGTTGCGAATTTGATCTTCCCATTGCGACAGACTTCATCGGAATAGCACAGGTAAGTAGAGTTTGATCGAAATAACCTTAGGGTTTTACTTTGCGATCACCAGGTATTGCGATACCCTTATTTCGACGTATATTGCGATCGCTCATTGCGATCGTGGATTGCGACGGCATTAAGGCTTATTGAAACGTCATTCTGCCAAAATTTCATTTGCCTTATTGCGATAGTCCTCATATTCCGATAGGTATTTCGATAGTATATTCCGACGTTTATTCTGACAGAGCATTCCGACAGAACATTCCGACAGAGCATTCCGATAGAGTATTCCGACAGGTATTCCGACAGGTATTCCGACAGGTATTCCGACAGGTATTCCGACAGGTATTCCGACAGACATTCCGACAGGGTATTCCGATATCATTCTGATAGATCTTTCCGATCCACATTCAGATAGAATATTCCGATGAGCATTCCGATGGATATTTTGTTCGATTATTTTTCAGACATAGCCACTATCTAGACTAGTCCCGGCACATAGTTTACACGAAGATTAAAAAAAAGAGTTAAAAAGTTTTAGGTCAAGTAAAATCAATTTTTTCCCTACTAGTTTTTGGTTATTTCTAACTCAATTTCAAAATTTGGCAATACAAAATTTTTCAGCTTACCGTTTTGTCGGACTAAGGAATTTATTCGGACTAAAAAAAATAAAAAATTAGAAGTTTCGGCATTTCAACAACAACACACGCTTTCTTCGAATTGAGATCATGTTTTTCACACGACTTCTACGATGACGTCTCAACAAGATATATATTCTGCGGGTATCGAGAATCGTCCACCCATGCTTTCCAAGGAGAACTACACTACATGGGCTAGTCGTCTCCTTCGTTATGAAAAATGTAAACCTTTGGGAAAGTTGATTGTCAACTCGATTCAAAAGGGTCCATATGTTAGAAGAACAATTATTGTGCCTGGGGACCCTACGAATGCTAACCCAGTGGCTGACTCTAGTCATTAGCAAACAGATGAAGAATTAACTAAAGCTGAATCCAAACAACTCGACGCTGATGATCAAGCAATTCAATTCATTCTTATGGGAATTCCTGAAGATGTTTATGCTACATTCGATAGTTATGAAACCGCACACGAGATGTGGCTTAGGATTCAGAAAATGATGAAGGGCAGTGAAATCGGTTTACAAGAAAAGGAAACTAAGTTGCTTCGTGAATGGGAGAAATTTACGTCTACTGAAGGGGAACAAATTGAACCATATTATCATCGGTTTTCAACCCTCATGAACCATCTTAGAAGAAACAAACATGAACCTGCACAAATTGCTGCCAACATCAAATTCCTTGATAATCTTCCTTCTGAATGGTCACGATATGTCACTCTTGTCAATCAAACAAAGGATCTTCATGTCGTGGACTACACTCAAGTATATGACTATTTGAAGATGAATCAAGATGAAGCTAACGAAGTTAGGGCAGAAAGACGTGCCAAGACACAAGACCCATTGGCTTTTATGGCGAACTCTCCATCATCTATGTCATATCCCATGGTACCCTACCATCAACCCTCATCAAGTAACTTCATGCCACAACGAAAACAACAACTCACTGCTTATGGATATCAACCTCCCGCTGCTATGAATTACTTACAACAACCCATTGCCTGTTTTGATGATATCACCAATCCTACTCATGCTATTAATACTGGTCTTGCCCTACTTGCAAAGGCATTCAAATTAACCATTAAGCCCACCAACAACAATCAGAGAATCTCCTCGAACACTAGAAATAGGCAGATTGCTCAACCTTTCATAAATGCGAATCAAGATCGCCAGTTGGTAGTTGCTGGAAACACGGGGACTCAGTTTCAACAATATGGGCAGAATACTAGGCAGACCGTAGGCAATGTAGGAAATCAGTATGGTCAAAACCGTGGTCAAAATCCGGGTGTTCCGAATGCGGGTAATCAGAATGGGTTAATAATTGTGCCAGTGGTTGGTAACCAGATGGGAAACATTGTGGCTGCAAGGGTTGAGAATACTGGTACGGGAAATGGAAACAACAATCGTCAGGTTCAGTGCTATAACTGCATGGGATTTGGTCATTATGCTAGAGATTGCACAGCCAAAAAGAAGAGGGATGTTGCTTATCTTCAGACTCAGCTTATCATAGCACAAAAGGAAGAGGCAGGGATTCTACATCAAGCTGAGGAATTTGATCTTATGGCTTCGGCTGCAGAATATGACGAGGAAGAAGAGGTGAATGCCAACTACATCTTAATGGCTAACTTACAGCAAGCATCTGCCTCAGGAATGTATGTTGACAGAGCTCCTGTTTATGATTCAGACGGTCCCTCTGAGGTACATCCATGTTTTGATGATAATGATATATATAGTACGTCTAATCAGGAGGAGGAGTATACTGAGATGATTGAGCCCTACATTCAGACACACGGGGATCAAACGAATAATAGTAATATTAGTTCAACTGAGCCCAGTGTGGAACTTAGTGTGGATCAAGTTGACCAGCCTACAACTCTTCCTGATGCGACACATGCGTATTATAAATCTTTATTTGATAAGCTTGCTAAGGATGTTGACCATGCTACGGTGGTTAATATTAAGTTTAGAGAAACTAATGCTAAACTGACCACTGAGCTTGTGGGATATAAGGAACGGGAGAAAAGTTTTGAAATTCATCAGACTAAAATTAAAGAACTTGAACAAGCTCATGCTACATCGGTTTTTCAAGAAAAATGCACAACTAAGAAATTAAATGCCTTACATTTAAGTAGTGCTAAAAAGATAAGTGAACTGAATGATGAAATCACCTCTCTTAATAAACAGCTTTCAACTGAAAAATCTACTATTTTGGATTTAAAAGAAGAACGAAAGAAGCTGAAACATGATTTCAAAATTCGAGAAGATGGACTTCTTGAGGATTTTTGGAAAGCTCAGGATAGGATTAGAGGATTAGACAACCTCTTAGTAAAACGCGGCCAAACTATGCAGACAATAAATATGCTCGCACCAAAAGTGAATGAGATAAATTACACTCGATACAAATTGGCTTTAGGTTGTCCTCTTCCCCCTAACCCTGGATATCTTAAGCAAGTTCAGGCCACTAATGAAACCTTATATAACGGTAGTGTGCTCTTATCTGATGAGCATGATCCTCCTAGTGTGCATGATTCCGAGGAAACTATTGATCTTGTAGTAGAGACTCGTTTAAGAATGAAAAAGCTTTATATAGAAGTGACACCCGTTTATTATCCAAAAGTTAATCCTCCAACTGTTTTTGTTCGGTCTAAAACGAGTACTGAAATGCTTTTGCTACCAAGTGAGGAATTATCTGATGACCCTCCTAAACCAAGTATCACATGCCGATTTCTAAACGAGCTTAAAGATAACTTTGTTATCCTTAAACGTGTTGTAAATTCCAAAATCATTGGAGGAAACTTTACTTCAACCGTTCAGATTGAAGTTTAGAAAATTCTTCACAACAAGATTAATCTGATCATTAATCAAGTTGATGCTAGGATAAGCAATCTTGAGAACGCTATTCTAAAAGAACTAGCCAAATTTGTTGAAGACTTTAAATCTTTGGCGAAGGAGGCTGATGAATCTCTTGATAGAATTAAAGTTTTGGAAACTAACCTTGTAATACATAGATTTACTAAGTGTCAAAGTTCGTAGTTCCAAGTCTTTTCGAATTGATTAATGGTAGAAAGTGCGACTCAATTGTTCTTGGTGGATAAAAGAATTTGGTTTGGTTTGTTTATCTATTTTTAAACTAAAAGCAAATAATTGTCGTTGAGTAAAGTAAAAGCTTTTACAAAATTAAACTAAAAGTTAGTTAGAAAAACACTTAAAACATAAAACTTTGTAAAACTTTAAAACTTTAAAACTTAAACACTTAATCTATCGGAATGTAACAATGGATGCTATCGGAATGTGCAAAACTCTAAACCATAGGAATCAATATAAAACGAGCCATCAGAATATCCATCTGAAATACCATCGGAATATCGAAGTCAAATCTGTCGCAATGTTGTTCAATCGCAAAGTCCAGATCGGAATGTTTCTGTCGCAATACACTTCTGTCGGAATATGATCAACCTATCGAAATGATGCAATCTATCGGAATGTAGCTGACAAAAAACTGGCAGAGTTTCGACTCAAAGTAACCTTACCACCCGTCGGAATATGCGATCGCAATATGCGATCGCAATCCCAGATCAGAATAAGGGGGTAAAATCCAAGTTATCGCAAAGTAAAACCCTTAAGGGTTATTGCGATACAAATCACCTTTTGTCAGAATGTTTAGAACCCCCAAGATTGCGATGGAATACACAATCCGAAAATGAAGATTAAGCTCAAAAATCAATAAAGACTATCAATAAGCTCACTTGATCAAAACTTAACCGACTCAAATAGCATAACTTTGAAAGCTTTTTAAGATACGAAATTCATGAACTTTTTAGAAGAAACTTTAAAAAAAATTAAACCTTTTAAGTAATCCGAAAAGCAATAAGCTAAAACATGAAATAAGCCGATAAGCACAAAGATCTTATAGCCTAAACCTTGTGAAATCTTATGTAGGAATAAAAATATTAACCTTTTAATTACTTAAACATCAAACAAAATCAATCCGTATGGAATATGATTTTCGGATCAAGAACTAAAGTAAATCAAGAAAGGTAGAAAGAGATTAAAGAACAAAAAGCTTAACTTTGAACTTGATTAATGAAATCTAAATACAAGGAAGATTAAAAGATTAAACTTGAAAGATAAAAGGTGAAACTTAGTGAGAGAAAGTTAAGACTTTCTCTCTCTAAAAACTAGAAAAGAAAATAAAATTAAAAACAAGCTAATGACTAACACCCTCCTAATGTGTCATTAGGAGGGTGTATATAGGGAGTGGGGAATGCATGTATGCTTTCTTTTTCTTTCTTTTCTTCTCGACTCGATCTAAATTCATTGTCTTTCTCGATGTCGTCTAGGGATTTGAACTCGTCTTTCAGTTTTCTTCTATAATTAGACTTGTGTTCTTCGACTTCATTAAACTTCCGTCTTTAGACTTTTTCTTCGATAAATCTTCAGAATAGGCCTTGGACTGCCGTTCTTTTTGCACTCTTGATCTTTTGACTTCGTCTTTTCTCGTTTTCTTCGATACAAGCCCGTGAAAGCCCGTGTTTTCTTCCTTTTTCATCTTTTGGTCCTAAAACACAATAAAAACACAAACCACGCATAATTCCGACTTTTACAACATAAATTACACGTTTTGGTCTTGTTATTATTGGAAATAAGTGGTAAAAGGATAAGTGTTTTCACACTTATTAAATCCCCTACACTTGACCATTGCAATGCCCTCATGCAATGCATTAATTTTTAAAGCACGGTTTATATTTTCCATCATAAATAACCCACCTTGGCCTTTATTAAATACTAAACATTCAAGGAAAACAAAAAGATAGAGATGTTGATGCAAAAGTTGGTTGATCCTCGCTAAACCCGAATTAGGCTTAATTCGGGTTGGCTGGGCTCCGGCTCCTGCACCAAGTGAATCGTTTGGTTGGGATCCTGCACACTGAACAGCACGCGTTAGGCTTACCGTGGGAATGTTTCCCACGATTAGACTCCGGCGTGAGAGTAAGTAATCGGTTTAAGGTTTATATGAGTTTAGAGTACAAGTCGTAATACCTTTGTGGAAGCCTTGGGGGTTCCTTTTATAGGCAGTGAAACCCTAGTGGGCTTTCACTGATCCTTCGGCCCCAAGGAAGGGATAAGCACCAGAATTAGAATGATTGTTATCTTCTAATTCTGGTAGTGAATATCCTCTCTTATTGGGGTAAAGATATTCCTAGACAGAATATTATTCTGTCTAACCCTATGTCGGCCGTGTCGGCCGTACCGGGCCGTGGGCCGCACACATGTGTGCGGTTACTGTTCATCCAAGCCCATAAGCCTGACTGACATTATTCCACCCATCTGTGATGGGCCGGATACGGGTAGTACCCTTGGGCCGGGTCCATGACCCGGCTGGGGACTATACGTCATCATGTCCCCCCAGTCTAGTTGTTACAACCGTAGGTGGAACTTCTAGACTACAAAGATGCTCCCGGACGTACCAAGGAAACCATAGCAAAGGACAAATTTGTTCAAGAATTTATGTTGGCCGCACGTGGAAACCTAGCTTTAAGAAGTTATCTTATCACTACTGCAGCCATACATAGCAGCCGAGACAAATTAAATATATCATTAAATGTCAAGTCTTACGTAAGAGCCGCATAACCCGACATGAACAACTGTTCATCTGACTTGTTTGACTGACAAAAGTGCAGACAGTCAGAACCTTGAGCAGTGCAAACGTGTGGATCAGATATGACCCGTGGGTCCCACCTGATGTTTCACTTGCCACTAGCCCCCTAGCCACACGATTAAGAATAGTGGCAGACACGTGTCACACATCCAACAGGCTGTGACCCATGAGGCAACCCTATAAATAAGCCACCCCTACGGCTGTGTGAAACACACAGTTCATAACCTTCATTTCCGCCATTAAAGCTTTCTTCCTAGCTTGAACCAAATACGCACGGATCCCTTCATACGCAGGTTAGAACACCACGTCCTTACACTCTTTTTTAGTAATGGCTCATAGAAACAGCCCTACCATTGGATCCGTGCTAAATGTCATGACCCAAGACCAATTAAACCATTTTTGTACAAATTACTTCATCCCTACCAACCTACACCCCTCACTTCCTGGCGCCGGAGACCTCATAACTGAGGCTCCAGCGGGTAAGATAGGCCTTTATACTCGCCTGTTTGATGCGGCTAATTACCGCATCCCTTTCACCCACTTTCTCGTAGATCTGCTAGGATATTATGATGTACACATTAGTCAGCTCCACTGCATAGGTGCCTGTAAGATTAGCCAATTCGAGATTCTTTGCCGTGCTAGGAGAATCCCCCCAACCGTAGAGTTATTTAGGTTGTTTTATACCCCCAACTTAGTAAACGGTTGGGTATCTTTCAAGAAACGAGCCTCCAACAGTCCCCAATCACACAACAAACCAATGGATTCACTGAAAAACTAGTATGATCACTACTTTTTTATTGACGCAGTGGTATGGCCGAGTGATTATGTCATTAGAACTAGAATTCCGTACGACCCCAAGCCGCACACAAGTACATACAATCCTCGTCACTCCCAAGATTTAGATCTAAATAGGACTGGATTCCACAGAAACCTACCCGAATCATTCCTATGCTTGCTAGGAATTAGCCGCAATTACTTTGGTCCTTCCAATAGGTATCCCGTTTTTTGGAGAAGGCAGGGCGAAGGTAGGCTAATCATCCGTACGCCAAAAAGAATGTATACATGTATTTGCATAATAACTAACATTTGTTGTTTTGTGCTGGACAGAAATGAACTTTTTTGGACTGTTGCGCCAGGGAGATCCAAAGCTTGTGCTGGAAGGTCTCCGTCCTCTCCGTGAAAATGAACAACCCCTTCTCGAGCACACCCGACCCGTGACGGTTGCCTTGGAAGCCGTGCCTGATCCCCATTCTGATGAGGAGCATGGAGACAACGGTGATGGTGACAATCAGATGAATGAAGGAGGGGCCGGGCCCTCCTCACCACATAGGGAACAACAGGGAGACAATATTGAACGAACTGACTCCAGCATTCGCCGACTGATGGGCGATGATGATGATGAAGTGCAACAACATGTCAACCTGGAAGAAGAGGAGGAAGCCGAGGAGGAGATCGCTGAACTAACAACGCAGCCCATCGCCAGGCGTACCCGGAAGAGAGGCAACCGTGCGAGAGGGACTGCCTCGGTCGAGATTGGCGAACACAATGCTCCCGCCAAGAGGCTTCGAGAAGACCACCCCATGTATCAATCTGTTGGGAGTGCTACCCAGGGTTCCGAGGCTAACCGGGCCGCTCATGTCGATCCCGTCACCCAAATTGCCCCAACCGCCTCCGAAGTAGCAAGAAGCAATATGTAAGAACCCATCTTAATATGTAAGAATGACAAGTTTTTTTTTCTTTAAGCAATACTTAAGATATTTCGTAATACTTGTTTCGCAGGGACAACCAGGCTGGCGCCGCGCCTCCTTCTGACACCCAAGTGGATAAGGGGAAAGGAAAAGCAATGGAAGAAAACCCCACGGCCCCCACAAGGTCCGGCCCAGTTTTTGAAGATGGTTCACCAATAGCTTCCCAAGACTTCCCTACGTCCGGCGCCCCCAACCTTTTAACCAAGTATGGACTATTACCACGGCGTCACGATTGAGGAACGCTGACGAGTGCCGGGAGTACCTCAATAACTGCATACCACCAAGCTTGGTGCAAGAGGTAAACTCGCCCAGTCATGCGGATTTGGCGGATGAGTATAATGGCACGCTGGTACATCAAATGGCGATGGGAACCTCAATGAGGGTTAGGTTTGAAGCCGCGCTTGGGCATGATGACTCTCTCAAGAGGAAAGTTGGACGGAGGGAAAAAATGATTGAAGATAATGAAGCCCTGATCGCTGACCTCCAATCCCAACTAGTGAATGCCGAGGCGGCCATCAAAAAACAGTCAGCCCGTGCGAGTGAATACGATCAGCAAGTAACCAACCTTGAGTCTCAACTAGATGCTGCAAACACCAAGGTACATATCCGTGCCGTGCCACCCATATTTAAAAAATGAATGTGCTAACACGTTTTTCCCTATAGGTAACCACGGCGGAAGCTTCTGCCCACTCGTACTCCAGCCAAGTAGACGTGCTGAACCAGAAACTAGAGGACGCGCACCTGGCCGTCCAAAACATGGAAAAAGTGCAGACAGACCTTGCTGAGGAGAGGGCCGTCATCCAAGAACTGAAAGAGGCAGTTGCCCAAAAAGAATTGATGATTGATGCCCTTACCGCTGAGCGTGACAACGTACTATGCCCCCAACTGCTAACAGCCATTGCCGGCCGCAGGTGGATGGTTGGGTATGGAGCACGCCTAGCCGTCATGAAGGTGCTAGAGGCCCCGTCCTTTGTACAACAATTCGCCAACCTTGTGTCTGATGGTATTGACCACAAACGACACGAAGGAATGGTTGAGGCCGCTGAGCTGATCACGAAGGGGGGAGACATCGCCCGCCATACCTTCTTTAAACCTGAAGCTGCCAGCAAGATGACTGCCTCCATGGCCGCGATGCAAGATCTACACTACCCATTCCTAGATGAGCTGGAGGCCACCAAAGATGCCCCAAACACTGAAATTATGGAAAAGCTCAGTCTTAGCACGCCTTCTAATGCTTCCTTTCCTCTGACCCTTCCTATATACGAGGATGTAACCAGGGTCGTGCTTGACGAGGAACCCTTAGGTGTGGTGTTGGAAAGAACTGCGGCTCAAGCCCAGAAGCGGGGAGAAAGTGATGAATGGTTGCCGCGTCTGATCGAAGAGCAAGCAGAAATGGGTAGGTTTCTCCCCTCTATTTAGGATGCTCCTTTTTCATGATCAGACACTTTTGTTTTGTAATCTATGAATATGTATTGTTTCTATTCGTCCGTGCATGTACACGGCTAACAATATTTGTGTTTTGTATATAAGTCCGTGAGTAACCACGGCAATTTTGATATGTTTGGAAACCTGTGTATTTTTACTTGTGTTTGAAATATTGTAGCTCAATACTGCATGATATATCACGTCTTACACACAAAGAAAATGCATACAAGTCTATAATTTACTAGACATGCGACGTGCGTCTTTGCTATGCGGAGCACCATGTGGCTATAGCATATGAAACTTACCCCAACGTCTTGTGAGTAAGGTGTCTAGTAAGGATACATGATCCGTGCGACTGGGGTTGCATCCCTCTTACGCGGCAAGTTGAATTAGTAGGTTCACTTAATCCTCTTACCCCACCTGGAGGCGTATGGTACATGTACGGTAATTTGAGAGAATGCATACGAATGAAACATGGCATATTTAATACAAGTAAAATTCATACGGCTAACAAAGAATCTAACAAAGAAAGGAAAATGATTTGCACGAAACAGGCCGTGGAGCTAGCTAGGCACCACGGCATTTTATTAGAACGTTTACACTTTTGCTTGAATAATGACGAAAAGTCCTAGAAAACAAGAAAGGAAACTTAAACAAACATAAGAAAAACAAACAAAACAAATAACCCGCATGGTTCTTTATTAAGACCGCCTATAGCGAAGTACCCATGCGGAAGCCGTAGCTTTCAAAGATAGCACCTTTTGAGATTGGAGATGTTCCATGTGCGCTCTAGGTCGCGGCCATCCATGTCACGTAACTTGTACGCGCCTCGTCCCAAGGTTTCAGTGACTTCATACGGTCCTTCCCATTTAGGGCCCAGTTTTCCTGTATTCTCCACTCGACTCGCTTCGTTAGCACGATAGACGTAGTCTCCCGGTCGAAAAGAAACACCCCTGACCTTGGCGTCATAATAAGCCTTCATTTTAGCCTTGGACTTAGCCTCATTGATGGTTGCTATTTCCCTTTTCTCTTCCAACAGATCCAGGTTGATTCGCAGTTGTTCATCGTTTGTGACGACGTTAACCTCCGCCGTGCGGATGGTAGGCATCCCTATTTCTGCTGGTATAACGGCTTTAGTGCCGTAAGCCAATGCAAATGGAGTATCCCCGTTGGCTGTTTTGATCATGGTTCTATGTGCCCATAGCACGTGTGACAACTCGTCGACCCATTTTCCCTGTCGTTCATCCAGCCGCGCCTTGATTCCATTCCCCAAGCTCCTATTTGCTCGTTCGACAAGGTCGTTCGTTTGTGGATGCTTAACGGACGCGAAGCGCCGTTTGATGTTCAATGATGCACACCAATCTTTGAATGGGTTGTCCGTGAACTGCTTGCCGTTGTCCGAGATAATTTCTCCTGGTAGACCGAAACGGCACACGATGTGTTCCCACACAAACTTCTTGACTTGCTTACTTGTGATAGACTTGACTGCCTTGGCTTCTATCCATCGTGTGAAGTAGTCCATTGCAACAATCAAGAATTTAACCCCCCCCCCCCCCCCCCCCCCCGCAGCTACAGGAAATGGTCCTGCAATGTCAATTCCCCACTTGTAAAATGGCCATGGGGACGTGATAGGTGTAAGCTCCTGCTGCGGGTGTCGCGGAACTGGCCTATGCACTTGGCAATCGTTGCACTTGCGAATCATGTCGCGCGCATCCCTGTGCATGGTGGGCCAATAATAACTTGTTCGTAAGGCTCTAGCCACCACGGATCGTGGGCCTGCATGCATGCCGCACAACCCTTCATGTATGTCACTAATGACGTAAGCCGCCTGGCGTGGCCCAACACACCGCAGCCACGGCTGCAAGAAAGAGCGCTTGTAAAGGATGCCTTCTCGGAGTTCAAAATGTTGTGACTTCCTTTTGATGCGTCTTGCTGCTTTTTCCTCATCTGGAAGGGTTTCATTAGTCAAATAGTTGATGATTGGGGTCATCCACGTAGGTCCCTCCTCCTCAACTATAGCGGCTACCTCCCCTTCCATGATAGATTTCTCCTTGAGTATTTCCACCAAAACCTGTTTGGACAAGTGGGCGAAGCTCGTGGATGCGATCTTGCTAAGAGCGTCCGCTTTCTTGTTCTCGCCCCTTGGCACCTGCTTGATGGAAAACTTACTGAAAGTCGCGATTAGCGACTTGACTTTTTCCAAGTACCTAACCATGTTGTCCTCCTTAGCCACATACCCACCTAGAATATGGTTCGCGACAAGCCGTGAGTCCACGTAGGCCTCAAGGTTGCGGACTCCCATTCTAGCGGCGATTTTTAAACCCGCAATTAATGATTCATATTCCGCTTCGTTATTGGTGGCCGTGAACTCAAAACGGAGGGCGTATGTGAATTCCATTCCTTCTGGATTCGTGAGGATGAGACCTGCCCCGGACCCGTCTGTGCATGAGGATCCGTCCGTGAATAGCACCCAAGGTTCTGTTGGGATCTCGTCTTGCTTAATGACTGGTTCTTCCTCATCTGGCTTCTCGATCAGGAAATCTGCCAAGATCTGGCCTTTAACCGCCGTCCTTGGTCTGTAAGATATATTGTGCCCCCCCAATAGGATGCTCCATTTCTCTAGCCTCCCTGCTACGTCTGGTCTAGAGATAACCTGCTTGATTGGCTGATCCGTGATCACCACAATTGGGTGCGCCTGAAAGTACCGGCGCAACCGCTTTGTAGCAAATACTAGTGCTAACACCAATTTTTCCATGGAGGAATAATTCAGCTCCGCCCCTTGTAGTGTTCTACTTATAAAGTAGACCGGAGTTTGTATTGTATCTCTATCCGTCATCAGTACCGCGCTTATTGCGCCATGAGTAGCTGAGAGATACATAACGAGTTCCTCCTTTGGCCGGGGAGCTACTAGCATAGGGAGAGATGCGAGATGCTGCTTGAGTTGGCCAAAGGCTTCTTCAGCTTCCTTCGTCCAACGGAAGTCTCCCTTTCTAATACACTTCTTGAGTGTCTTAAATAGGGGTAATGACTTCTCTGCGGATTTAGATAGGAATCTATTCAGCCCGGCTAACTTCCCATTCAGGGACTGTACCTCCTTCCGTGTCTGCGGGGACGGTAGTCGTATCACTGCGTTCGTCTTCTCTGGACAAGGCTTGATGCCGTTTGGGTCAATCAAATATCCCAGGAACATTCCTTCTGTTGCACCAAACGTACATTTCTTTGGATTTAACTTCATGTTAATCCTTCTCAGCGTGTCGAATGTCTCATGGACATCCCGGAGAAGTGCCTCCTCCGTGTGGCTTTTTATCACCAAGTCATCAACATATACTTCCAAGTTGCGTCCTATTTGTGATTCGAAAGCTTTATCCACCAACCGTTGATACGTAGCGCCGGCGTTCTTCAATCCAAACGGCATTTTCGTATAGCAATATACGCCCTGGCTCGTGTGGAACGCCGTTTTTTCTGCATCCTCCTCCGCCATCTGGATTTGGTGATACCCCTTATATGCATCCAAGAAGCATTTGAAAGGATATCCACACAAGGACTCCACCTTCCAGTCGATTTCTGGTAACGGGTAACAGTCATGTGGGCAGGCCTTGTTCAGATCCGTGAAATCCACACACATGCGCCAACTTCCGTCATGTTTCTTGACCATGACCGGATTAGATAACCACTCGTGGTAGTATACCTCGCGCATGATGCGTGCGTCCACCAGCTTCCGCACTTCCTCCAGTATCACTTGGCTGCGCTCGGGCGCCTGGCCGCGCTTCTTTTGCTTGATGGGTTGGTACCCTTGGCGGATCTGGAACTTATGCTCTGCTATCGCACGTGGCACACCCGTCATATGTTTTGGCTCCCATGCGAATATGTCCAGGTTTGCACTTAAAAGAGAGCACATGGCCCTTTTACCGCTATCCGAGAGCGCCCCTCCTATGGATACCTCCTGTTCCGGATAGTCAGGGTGAATGGCCACCTTCCAATTGGGTGGTGGTGCCCCATCCTTGGGTGGGACAGGTGGTGCCTGTGTTGTCACAGTGTGGCACTCGGATGTTGGTACGACTGTATTGTAAATAGTAACGATTCCCCCCTCAACGGGGAATTTGATCATTCTGTGTGCCGTAGAAGGTACTGCCCGGATAGCCAAAATGCCTGGTCTGCCTATGATTCCATTATATGGAGAGTGTGAACGTATCACCATGAAGTTCATCCACGTCGTACTGGAATGTTCCTCATTCCCAATGGTGACAAGCAACCGCAATTGCCCTATCGGCCAGATAGTGTCTCCACTAAAGCCAGTAAGCGGCGACGTGGCCGGTACTAATTGGCTTCTTATTTCTGGGCATAACTGCACAAAGCAGTGTTCATACAGTACCTCTGCTGACGATCCTCCATCCACATACATGCGACGAACATTGTGTGTTCCAATGCTTATCTCAATAGTGAGAGGCGCATCAATCACATCGCTTGCTGTGATGGGAGGGAATGAGATTTCCCTGCCGCGTGAAAATTTTTGGCCAATTTTCTGTCTCGTGCGGCGCTGTCTGGATTGGATCATGTATATGGTAGAAGGCTTGTCCTTTTGGGGATCCTTCTTATCATACTTTTTGTTGTTGTCTTTTCCGTCCTTCCAATCCTTAACTAGGTGCTTGAGTTTGCCTGATTTGATTAGCGACTCGATATGCTTCTTGAGCTGGATACACTCCTCCGTGTCGTGTCCTTTGTCATTATGGAACTCGCAGAAGTGACTTCCTTGCCGACGTTCCGGGGGAGTGGTCATTGGGGGAGGCCTTGGAAAGTTCGCCCCTTCAGTCAACAAGATCTCCCGGTAGGACATCTTTAGGGGGGTGAACTTGTCATCCGACCGTCCGCCTTTGCTTTGGCTCTAATAGTCCGAGCCCTTGTTATTGTTCTGGTTACATTGACCGCCCGACTGTCTCCGGGATTGGTCATTTGACCGGTACCCATTTCCTCGGGATGGGTAGGCCGCGGCAACAGCTGTTTCTCCCTCTATGAAATTTCTGACCCTTTCCATGAGGTCGTCATATCTCTCTGGACGCTTGTCGTTGAGACGCCTGATCAGTTCTCTGTCTGTTATGGCGTGCATGTAGTCAGAGATTTTCAGGAGTTCTGGCATGGTTCTTGTGCGTGTGCACTCATCATTGAAGCGCTCAGTGAAGGCTTCTGTGGACTCCCCCGGCCGTTGCTTGACAGTTGCCAATGAGACCGGATCCCTATTATACTTCTTCCTTTGAGTATAATTGTTCTCAAACGCAGTGCGTAGTTCCGTGAAACTATCGATACTCCGTGGGGGGAGTGCCTCGAACCAGTCACGGGCGTTTCCAATCAAGGTAGAATTGAACATTTGGCACCATATGGGCATGGGCCATCGCTCAATTTTGGCCTGCGTATCAAATATTTTGAGGTGATCCACAGGATCACCGGACCCATCATAAGTCTTGATACGTGCCGACATGCGACGTTTGGTGTCCTCAGAATAGTTCCGTATGCGGAGGGTGAACGGGTCTTCCCTGGGATCCGCCCATGGCCGTGTGAGCCAAGGGTCATCCCATGGTTCACACCATGGACGCGAGAGGTCCTCTTCTTTTGTATCTCGATAGTAAGGGCCACCATAATACTCATTGTTTGGTGGTGGAGGCGTGCGCCTAGGCCGGCGGCGCTTAGGCGGATGGTCATCTGAGTCCTCCCCAGACGGATCTGGGGACGGTGGTGGTGCCCCGTCTTTTGAATAGGGACCACTTTTTTGAGACGAACCAGGAGCCTTTCTCCCAGTGTTCATTCTATCCCACACACTTGGGCGGCGTGTGGTTCTGGTCAACTCTCGATCTGGCCGCTCGGGTGAGCCATCCGACCTTTCTCCTTCTTGAGACTGCATTAATTCCTGTATAAGGCGATCTCCTATGCGCTCAAACACATTCCGGGGTTGAGGGTTTTCCTCAAAGGTTCCCTGCTTCTGAGGCCGAGTTCTCCTTTTTCTCCGGTTTTGGGAGGGGGTAGTTGGTCCACTGTCCCCAAAGTTGAGTCTGGCTTGGAGGTTCCTCCCCAGACTCAATCTTTATGCGATCCCTGGGATGATCCTTTCGAAGTTCTGAGTGAGAACTCGAGTAAGATCCTCCTCACTGAGTGGTAGGGCTTCCACTTCTTCCTCCGTCGAGGGTCTGCGCGGTTCCTTGTTAGGAGGGTCTGGCGCACTCCCTGGATCAGGGTTGTCCAAGGTGGAAGTAGGCGGGGGTGTCACCGAGATCGTGCTCGTCACCCCCGCGGGTTGAAAACCGCTACGGTTACCCAGCCCGCCTGCGAGGCGGTTAGGTGATTGGTTGGGGATGAGAATCCCTTCCCCTTGGGACTTCCGGTTCCTGGGATTCACATTCCTGGGGTTAGTTGGCGGATGCCCCTTCGTCATTGGAGATTTGAGATGAGGTTTTGTTCTAGCTTAGTGTTATGGGTCCCACGGATGGCGCCAACTTGTTGATGCAAAAGTTGGTTGATCCTCGCTAAACCCGAATTAGGCTTAATTCGGGTTGGCTGGGCTCCGGCTCCTGCACCAAGTGAATCGTTTGGTTGGGATCCTGCACACTGAACAGCACGCGTTAGGCTTACCGTGGGAATGTTTCCCACGATTAGACTCTGGCGTGAGAGTAAGTAATCGGTTTAAGGTTTATATGAGTTTAGAGTACAAGTCGTAATACCTTTGTGGAACCCTTGGGGGTTCCTTTTATAGGCAGTGAAACCTTAGTGGGCTTTCACTGATCCTTCGGCCCCAAGGAAGGGATAAGCACCAGAATTAGAATGATTGTTATCTTCTAATTCTGGTAGTGAATATCCTCTCTTATTGGGGTAAAGATATTCCTAGACAGAATATTATTCTGTCTAACCCTATGTCGGACGTGTCGGCCGTACCGGGCCGTGGGCCGCACACATGTGTGCGGTTACTGTTCATCCAAGCCCATAAGCCTGACTGACATTATTCCACCCATTTGTGATGGGCCGGATACAGGTAGTACCCTTGGGCCGGGTCCATGACCCGGCTGGGGACTATACGTCATCAAGAGACAAGTAAAGAAATCAAAGACTTACATTGGATTTTGGCTGCCATGAACGTTTATCATCCTCAAGTTTCGCGTTCCCCATACCAAGCTTAAAAACGAGATCATTGTTATTATAAGTTAGCAAACTAACACGAATTCATGTGGGCCAATTATTTACTTATACTCCCTTATTCCTAGGTGTATCTCTTATATTTTAATTTTGTCTTGAATGATCACGAGGATGCATTGTTGACTTATTTCGATAGTTATTTAGGCTGAAAATAAAGTAGGACGATTTAATCAATAGTTAGTTAAAGGACAAAATCTTTTAAAACTGCTTCTCGGGACCTCATAAAGTTCATATCTTGGCATAACTCGCTTCACGAATTGAGACCTTTCTCGGACCGATATTTGGCAGCGACTTCATACTTCGAATCTTGAGAGACTTTCATGAAATAATGGTCTTCTCTTCATAATAAGAATTTCTTCACTTGAACTTTTTCAGAGATTCTTCATATTTGGACCACGACTTCTTCATTTTTCTCCAATCTCTATTTTGGACTTTGATATACAACGATCCGCCTCCTTTTAGGACTTGGATCTATTTATCCTCATACCTTGTTAGGGCCTTTTTGGATAGACTTCTCCATGATCTTTTGGGGAGTATTTGCTTTTCGTCGTGTGTCTCGATCCTTCATATTGATTTTTGATAAATGATTCTTTACATTACTTTTTGATCTTTAGCAACAAAATGTAGCCCTCATGTCTTGTTAGGACCTTTTCGGACTCGCCAATCTTTGCATCCCGCTTCAATAAGTTATGCCTTGGCTATGACTCTAATAAATACCGAGCAACTTTTAAACGATCTTGGGCTAGAAGCTAAGTAACTTTTCAAATCGTACAACCTTATTTATTGTAGATATATTTATTAACAAGCGATGGAAGAATAGGCTTATAATCAACTCACATAAATTCACGAAAGAATACCAAACTTATAATTGACTCTATCATCTCTCGTTCTCCACAGTTTAAAATCTCAAGGAATGAGACTCGTGGATGCTTAGCCAATTAAATCAAAGTTTTGGGTTTTCGAGTCATCTATAGGATCTTGCAAATTCTTAGACTTTTTCAAGTTTAGAAATCGCATTTTAAAGTTCCCTTGATAAACAAATCTCTAGGATCAATTATAGGAACTTGCGAAAAGTTCTTGTTCTTATCCCGTAAGAGTTAAGACTTTCACGTTTTAAAGTTCCCTATATAAAAGCCTAGCAAAACTTGACTTAAACACGTTAAGGATACTAGCTAGAATAAACTTAGATAATTAAACTCGGTTTGAGTCAAAATATTCACGGCTTTGAAAAATTTAAAACCACTTTATTAAACTTTATTTAAGCAAGGAAAGTAAATAACGATAACAAAGGAGAATACTACTATACTACTAGGCCAAAATAGATTAAACATTTTGAAAAATGTTGTAACACCCCCAAATTACCACACAGCGGAAAACCACATTGGGGCGCTACTCATAGCACATCACACACAATCATAGACAACCAACTCAAAAGAGACGTTAAAATAATATACAACCTTGTCTAAAAAGTTTCCCATCCCAATATATATTAAATCAGAGTAGCGTTTAGTCCCAAAAACCGTTACCAATACATTACATTTATCAAAGACTTAAAAGTCATTTGTTCATTTAAAAGGATGGAAAAATAAACAAAGTTTTAGACAAGTAAGCACCAACTCCCTCCTCGCATGCTCCACTGCTGTCCATCTTGATTACCTGAAATACATGCTTAAAATCATCAACACAACGGTTGAGTGAATCTATAGGTTTTGCAAATCATCATTTGAACACAAGAATTTTTAATCATCTCAGGCTTGTCACACAGACAAGTCATATATATATCGATAAATGCCTTAAGCTCATGCAACTGAACGTTAACCAACACGTCAAACCGAGTCACTTACGGCGCCCCTACTGAATGGTAATATTGTCATATACCAGCGACCTCTTATACATAATATCCCTCTCAGGTGATCACAATGATACATACCCTAGGATAAGGCTGTCAAACCAAATAGATCTATCATATGTATTAGCGTTTACCTCGCAAGGTAATTAACAGTTCATGAAATTCAGGGACTTCATAAGACAATGGTACTTAGGCATTTATCATCATATTCGGGTCCAGCATACCGAAAACAACTTGTGTTCATTTTATAAAATAGCATGTATTCCCCCTCGCGGGTTGAAATCATTTGCAAGATAATATAAAAGCGAGGCTATAGACTCACCTGATATAGCTATCACACATTTATCGAGTAACAAACACCCAATAGTCGATACAAGACTTCACGAAATATCTGTCGCTCATTGCTCAAGAACGAGATGCCTAACGGTCGATATATAACCAAACGAGACCTAATGTTGACGAAACACGTCTTAGGTTCGGGAATATACATAAGTCACACATATATGTAAATAGTTCAATTTGGTAAGTTCGGACATTGTATAAGTTTCATAAAACTTTTGATAAGACTTTTGATACCAATTTACCATGTATTCATTATGACCTTTAAGCCCATTAAAGCCCATTAGTGGCCCACTACAAGTTCAACTACAAATTTATTATTAATCTCAGGCCCAATAATGGCTCAATAGCCATTACAAGTGTCTGTTGTGCTTTTGTGGCCCAAAACCATTTTATAAGCCTTACGGTTCTAAAACGCCTCAAACGACAACTTAATATCTCACGTTGGTCCGGTCTTGGGTTCTAAAACAATCAGTATACAAATGAGTCTATAATTCCCAACAAGTTGGTTATACCACTTCGGTTTGTATAAAAATCATCACATTTTACGTTAATGAAGAATAATCCATTTATTATAATTTTTCCGACATGTCTCGTAGATTAGATCATTTCTCCTAAACCATAAATAATATAGATGAGTTATCTTTACCAAAATAATTCTTAACTTACTTAGTTTTCTTATTATAAGTCCTATTACCTCTAATTTATACTAATCATGGCTCGTTTACTCCTTTAATCACTTAGAGGATGTGGCTTTTTTTTGCAGCCAAACTCGTTTCCACCATTTTGGTCGCCATTTCCAAACCGTAAAGAACTGGTAAACTATCCAATTGAATCTATTTATTCTTGATTTTGTCTACAACTTTTAGTTTTACATATTTGGGGGTCACCATACAGTTTCTAAGAGTTTTCAGCCGTGTAAAATTGGTGATCAGATTCGGCCCCTTTTCACTGTTTCGGCCATATTTTATTCATCGAGTATCGTCACGAGACGAGTCACCCGGACAAATTACCACAAAACAAAGGACTATCATCATTTACTATTATCCAAGGTTCAAACTTACTGAGTTTAACCATACAACTCGTTTTCTACTGATCTAAATATTGAATTTCCAATCATCACTTTGGGCTTGTTTTAGCTTGATTTTATGGTTACCAAAATATGTACAATGTCCAAAAATCCAACATAAGTTATTACAAATCTTAATCTTAGTATGTAAATGATAATTAAATATTCATAAAAATTATATACAAATCAAATATGAGTAAAGGATAATCAAATGATTCTTACGAAAAAGATGAAAAAATCATCATAACAACAAGGCAATCTCAAAGCTCCTTGGCTCAAACTTATAATTTAGCCAATATCATAATCTTTACTCAAGCTTAAAAACCCATGAAAGACTCCTTTAACTTTAGCTCCAAAACCATAATTTATGTTGATGAATATTGTTTGTTGATAGAACAAATCAAGATTAAGATTAGATATTAAAACCTCCAATGACCACCACTAAAAACTAGCAAATTCATAAGTGAATGGGGGCATTTGTGTGGCCTGGTTATACACGGAAGGAAGAGAGGAAAGAAATAAAAGTGAAATGTCTATTGGATAAACTATGAGAATAGTTGAAAATCTTGATAGAACACGTGTCTAAAACACATGTAAACTTAACACATTTTAGGACACCTATGTCCGTAGTTTTGTCCGCCCATTATAGGTAAAATGGGATGTAATTTTTATCAAAATGTTATCCCGAGTTTGTTAAAGCGGGTATTATCAAAAATCGAAAGTTTAAAAGTTACGTGATTGGAAAGATACGTGTTAAATACAAAATTAAACGCTCAATATAAATAAAAATATTGGCATTCGAAGAACATTTATATTTCTATATATAAATGAGAGCTTATGATTTAAAATAGGATAACACGTTATACAAACGAATGACGCCTAAAGGCTTAACGTAAATTACGAATAATGCTCGTAAAACAATATATATAAACGATGACAATAGAAAATATTTCTATGTCTTAATGAGGATATTTAAGGTTGATGACGGACATAGAGTTTGCCGATAATTAATAAATGACACATACTCAATACATTAAAGCCTTAACTTTGTCGGTTAGCCGAGAAATCAATATTATTCATCGAACGAATATCACAAATAAAATTCGAGTAACAAATATTGATCTGACTACTAGGAATAAGATTAGATCTCAGTCTAAATGTTGATTTTAAAATTCGGGTTATTACAAATGTCGAAAAATCAATTTTCCGATTAAAATGAAGACAAATTCACGGAAAAGACCACTTACTTCGATAGAAGTCCCCCTACACTAGATATAAACATTGTCCTCAATGTTTAAGCATGTGGAAGTAAACTCCCCTACACTTAGGACATTGTGCACTTTGTTTAAGTCTTGCTAAGGAAGGGACAACTATAGTGATTTCAGTGTGAACATATAAAATATGAAATATTGAATCATGATAGTTTAGGATAGAACCGGGAAGATCGGAACACGGGATCACGGTTCGTCAAAAGTCATCGAGGTGCTCTTTGAAGCTTGAATCCCTGCAGAGAATAAGAAACAAGACAACAACACATACGGGGCTCCCCCTACACTTATGATGAAAGCGGTAAAGGATAGATCACGGGTTGTCTCCCGAGAAGCGCTTGTTTTTGTTCGCCGAGTCACGAGCCTGACTCGACCCAAAACTAGTTCATGGGAAACGTGGTGAGGGTTGGAATCATCTCATGAGAGATGTACTCACCAAAGTACAACTTCACACGCTGGCCATTCACCTTAAAAATGGGCCCATTTGGCTGGGAAAGCTCAATGGTGCCATAGGGAAAGAATTTGGCGATGGTGAATGGACCAGACCAGCAGCTCTTCAACTTGCCCGAGAAGATCTTCAACCGAGAGTTAAAAAGTATGACTTGATCTCCAACGTGGAACTCTCGGTTCTTAATCCTAGCATCATGGATGATCTTGGTCTTCTCCTTGTAGATTAACGAGTTCTCATAAGATTTATTCCTCAGTTCGTTGAGCTCGTTGAGTTGAATCTTCCGAAGATCACCGGCTTTGTTGATGTCGAAGTTAGCCCACTTCAAGGCCCAGTATGCCTTATGTTCAAGCTTGATAGGGAGGTGGCATGCTTTCCCGTACACAAGACGATAAGGTGTACAACCAATCGGGGTCTTATAGGCGGTACGGAAAGCCCACAAAGCATCATCTAACTTATCGACCTACGAGGCACGATGCTCTCCCACAGTACGCTCCAGAATTCGCTTCAATCCACGGTTAGATATCTCGGCTTTCCCATTAGTTTGGGGATGATAAGCGGTGGAAAGACGGTGATTGACACCGTACTTAGCCATGACTCTTGCGAATTGATCATTGCAAAAATGAGTCCCGCGGTCATTGATTATAGCACGAGGAACACCGAATCGAGCAAAAAGTTGCTTCAAAAAGTTCACAACCACCCTCGCATCGTTCGTAGGGAGAGCCTTAGCTTCCACCCATTTAGAAACGTAGTCAACGGCTACGAGGATGTACTTGTTCCCTTTAGATGATGGAAATGGCCCCATAAAGTCGATACCCCATACATCAAAGATTTCACATTCTTGTATTAAATTTTGAGGCATCTCATCTTTATGTGTGATCTTGCCTTGTCGTTGGCAAGAATCACAATGCTTAACCATTTCATGAGCGTCATGATAAATGGTAGGCCAATAGAATCCGGAGTCAAAAACTTTCTTCACGGTGTAATTTGGACCAAAATGACCACCGGTTGGTCCTTTATGGCAAGCGTCAAGAATTTGTACCGCTGCCGGCCCATCAACACATCGATGAATGACAAGATCCGCACATTGTTTGAAAAGGTAAGGGTCATCCCAGAAATAATGTTCAATATCTTTAAAGAACTTTTTCTTTTGTTGGGACGTTAACCCGTCCTTGAGAATTCCACCCGCTAAGTAGTTTGCAATGTCCGCAAACCACGGGGTGTCATCAAGATTTCGATTGATAGACATTAAGGCTTCAAGGGGAAAATAGTCATTGATCTCTTGATTCGGATGATCCCCTTGATAAGGATCCTCAAGTCTACTTAGATGATCCGCGGCTAGGTTTTCGGCTCCTTTCTTGTCACGAATTTCAATGTTGAATTCTTGAAGGAGCAAAACCCAACGAAAAAGTCTTGGCTTAGAATCTTGCTTAGTCAACAAGTACTTCAACGCGGAATGATCGGCATACACGATGGTGGTGGAAAGGACAAGATAGGGGCGGAATTTTTCAAAAGCATACACCACAGCTAAAAGCTCTTTTTCGGTAGTGGTATAATGCAGTTGAGCCCCCGTCATTGTCTTGCTAGCGTAATGGATTGGTTGGAAGTGTTTATTCACTCTTTGGCCCAAAACCGCTCCAATAGCAAAGTCGCTAGCATTACACATCTATTCAAAAGGTAGCTCCCAATTAGGGGTAACCAAGACCGGTGCCTTAGTTAGCTTATCCTTAAGAAGATTGAAGGATTCAAGACACTCTTTGGAAAAGATGAAAGGAGTATCTTTTTCCAAGAGGTGGATCATCGGGCGAGCGATTTTAGAAAAATCTTGAATGAATCGACGGTAGAAGCCCGCATGACCAAGGAAACTTCTCACACCCTTCACGGTTGAAGGTGGAGGAAATTTTGCAATAACATCGACTTTAGCACGGTCCACTTCAAGACCGGCTTTGGAGATTTTTGTCCAAGCACAATGCCTTCTATTCCTATGAAATGGCATTTTTCCCAATTTAAAACAAGGCGAGTGTCTTCACACCGCTTAAGCATGCGTTCTAAATTGGCAAGGCAATGAGAGAAAGAATCACCATAGACCGAGAAATCATCCATGAAGACTTCCATAGTTTCTTCAACCATGTCATGGAAGATAGCCATCATACACCTTTGGAAAGTCCCAGGAGCATTGCATAGGCCGAAAGGCATTCTTTTGTAAGCAAATGTTCCATATGGACAAGTGAATGTGGTTTTTTCTTGGTCTTTAGTATCGATGGGAATTTGAAAATACCCGGAGAAACCGTCTAAGAAGCAGTAATAGTCATTACCCGCTAGACGTTCAAGCATTTGGTCCATGAAAGGAAGGGGAAAATGATCCTTTCTCGTAGCATCATTGAGTTTACGATAGTCTATACAAACTTTCTACCCTGTAACGAGACGAGTAGGAATCAACTCGTTGTTTTCATTGGGCATAACGGTGATTCCGCCTTTCTTAGGCACACAATGGACCGGACTAACCCATGGTGAATCCGAGATAGGGTAGATCATTCCCGCATAAAGAAGTTTGATAACCTCTTTTTTGATAACGTCATGGATCTTAGGATTCACCCTTCTTTGGCTTTGAATAGTGGGTTTAAATTCGTCCTCCATGAGAATTTTATGTGTGCAAAAGTGAGGATCAATTCCACGAATATCGGAGATTTTCCAAGCAATCGCTTTCTTATGTTTCTTCAGCACGGCGATAAGTCGGGATTTTTCTTCTTCTTTCAAGTCCTTTGCTATGATGACGGGTGACTTCTTGTTGTCTTCAAGGAAAACGTACTCGAGATGAGACGGTAGGTTCTTAAGCTCTAAATCCGAAGGATTTTCGATGGAAGGCGTAGTCAAATTCAGTTCATCGATAGAGATATCCTTAGGAGATGGTGGAGAAATATGGTCCTCATTGAGAAGTTTATCAATGGTACGAATGTCTTCATCCTAATTGGAGGGAGAATCGTCATATTGCAAGTCCACATCTCCCAAAGTTGCTTCAAATTCTTTCAAGATGAAATCACTTTCTCCAAATGGAGTTAGTGATGGAGCAATGGAGGCAACGGTCTCAACAATGGGTAGAGAAGAAGAACCACTTTTACAAGCGTATTTGAAATGTTCTTCACAAGCCTCATCAAGAACATCAATGAAATTAACGCTCTCGTTTTCAGAAGGCTGCTTAGAAAGTTTACCCATGTTGAAGACGATTTTATCGTCACCAACTCTCATGATTAATTCGCCTGCGGCTACATCAATGAGAGTGCGACCGGTCCTCAAGAATGGACATCCAACGATTAACGGATCACGGGGATCCATCTCGTAGTCAACGACAACAAAATCCGCCGGAAAGGTGAATTTGTCGACACCAACGAAGACATCTTCGGCTATCCCCACCGGATAAGCAACCGTACGGTTAGCTAATTCCAAAGTCATTCGTGTAGGGACTAGCTCGGGTAGAGATAATTTTTTCCAAACACTTAATGGCATTAAGTTTATACTAGCACCTAGATCGGCTAGGGCCATACAATTCTCTACCCCGGGGAAGTTGCAAGGAATCAAGAAACGACCCGGATCACCAAGTTTGGTTGGTAACTTCCTTAAGAGCACTGAGGAGCAATTCTCATTAAGTTGGGTCTGAGCGATATCGAGGAGTTTCTCCTTATCACTGAGAAGATCTTTAAACATTTTAGCATATTTGGGCATGTGAGCGAGAGCCTTAGAAAAGGAGATATTGAAATTCAGTTGTTTAAACATTTTGAGAAAGTTAGAAACTTGAATATCATCCTTGTTCTTCAATTTCTCTTTCCTCAACCTTGAGGGATAAGGTATATTGGGTTGAGATGAAGGCTTCGGAATGGAATTCTCACTCACATCCTTGGGTGGTGGAGGGGTAGAAATAGAAGGTGGAGGAATTGGAGAAATATAAGGTGGAGGAACTGGAGAAGGAGACTTGTTTTCCTTAGTCACAATCACCTGTGTAGGTGTAGGAAGCTCGGGTTCCTTTAAACCTTTTCCACTGCGAGTGGTGATTGCTTTCATCTCCCCTCTTGGATTAGCAACGGTGTTACTCGGAAGAGAACCCGAACCAGAGGCTTGATTACTTGGGAAGAAACTAGCCATCATGTTCCTTAAGTCATTCGTTTGACTTGCCAAAGTGTTGTGCATATCGGCTCGAAGATCATTTTCTTGTTTCACCATATCTGCTTTCATGTTGGCCATTTCCCGCTGAAGATTCTGCACTATCGCATCATTAGTCCTCGTGTAGGTTCAACGTCTTAATGTGATGCAGTGGGTTGGTTGGGAGGGGGAGCATGGTAGGCAGGTGGTTGATAAGCGGGTTGTTGGTAAACTTGGTTGTTTCTTTGAGGTGGATATGGGGTTCTTTGGTTTTGATATTGAGTTGGAGCTCAAGGTTGGTTTTGATTGTTGCGATTGAGGTTGTTTAGGTTTTGTGGGGGAAAACCGGGTGGTGAAAGAAAGTTGTTTGAGCGATAGCTGAGCAAATTGCGGGCACCTTGAGGACGTGCTTGATAGCCTCCCGTGGAATAGTTACCGCTTGTCATGAGTTGAAGGACAATTGGCGTATGAGTGAGATCCCCCGCATATTTCACATGATTAAGTCATAGCATTAACTTGGGCATTGATAGCTTTGGTGTTGTTAGAGGTTTGGAGAGAGCAAGTGATTCAACAAGCGTAGTGAGCTTATCAATTCTCTTGTCGCTCTCATTAGTGCTAGCACTAGCCACATTAGTCCGAACACTCTTAGTTTGTACTCTAGACTTGTTCTTAATAATATCCCAAGCAACATTAGAAGACTTAACCAAAATGTTACCCCCCGAGGCACTATTTAGTGAATCTTGGTCATTCATGCTTAAACCATTGTAAAAAGTATTAATTTGATGTACTTTTGTTAAACCATGTTGTGGACACTTTCTTAAAAGTTCCTTAAAATGGTCCCAAGATTCACTAAATGTCTCACCGTACTTTTGTTCAAAGGTAATTATTTCATTCCGCAAAGCGGTAGTACGTGAGGGTGGGAAAAAGTAGTTGATGAATTTGGTCTCTAAATCCGTCCATGTAAGAATACTTTGTGGCGGTTCCTTATCAAGCCAATGCCAGGCTTGTCCCTCTAAGGAGAAAGGAAAAAGTTGCAAGCGAATCACTTCTTGTGATACCCCATTGTACTTAACCGTATTGGTGAGTTGAAGAAACCTTTTTATGTGGTCATGAGGATCATCAATTGAATGCCCCAAGAAAGGTTGAGCAGAGACCATTTGAATAAAGCCGGATTTAAGCTCAAAGTTGTTGGCTCCAATCTCGGGTATGACAATAGCATCGTTGTTTCCCTCTACGTGCGATTGCAAAAGCTCGATCATTGGTTGATTGTCCATGGTGACAATAGGTGGAGTAATGACTTCGGCTTGAGCTACTTTCTTCTTACGAGCACGAGTACGCATGCACACCTACAAAAGGAAAAACAAAATAGACAAGAAATATTTTTGGTTTTTATGGTTTTTCTATTTTTTGTATTTTAGAAAGTTTTATATTTTTTTTAGATTTTTGAAAATTTTAAAGCAAGGAAAATAACGTTCAAAAATGAACGGATCCCAAAATCCAACGCGTCTCTCACTTAAAATTGTTAATCTTAACGAAAAGAGCCGGCATCAGCGCCATTTAATACATGGATTTACTAAGTATCAAAGTTCGTAGTTCCAAGTCTTTTCGAATTGATTAATGGTAGAAAGTGAGACTAAATTGTTCTTGGTGGATAAAAGAATTTGGTTTGGTTTTTTTATCTATTTTTAAACTAAAAGCAAATAATTGTTGTTGAGTAAAGTAAAAGCTTTTACAAAATTAAACTAAAATTCATTTAGAAAAACACTTAAAACATAAAACTTTGTAAAACTTTAAAACTTTAAAACTTAAACACTTAATCTATCGGAATGTAACAATGGATGCTATCGGAATGTGCAAAACTCTAAACCATCGGAATCAATATAAAACGAGCCATCAGAATATCCATCTGAAATACCATCGGAATATCAAAGTCAAATCTGTCGCAATGTTGTTCAATCGCAAAGTCCAGATCGGAATGTTTCTGTCGCAATACACTTCTGTCGGAATATGATCAACCTATCGGAATGATGCAATCTATCGGAATGTAGCTGAAAAAAAACTGGCAGAGTTTCGACTCAAAGTAACCTTACCACCCGTCGGAATATGCGATCGCAATATGCGATCGCAATATGCGATCGCAATCCCAGATCGGAATACGGGGTAAAATCCAAGTTATCGCAAAGTAAAACCCTTAAGGGTTATTGCGATACAAATCACCTTCTGTCGGAATGTTTAGAACCCCCAAGATTGCGATGGAATACACAATCCGAAAATGAAGATTAAGCTCAAAACTCAATAACTACTATCAATAAGCTCACTTGATCAAAATGTAACCGACTCAAATAGCATAACTGTGAAAGCTTCTTAAGATACGAAATTCATGAACTTTTTAGAAGAAACTTTAAAAAAACTAAACCTTTTAAATAATCCGAAAAGCAATAAGCTAAAACATGAAATAAGCCGATAAGCACAAAGAGCTTATAGCCTAAACCTTGTGAAAGCTTATGTAGGAATAAAAAGATTAACCTTTTAATCACTTAAACATCAAACAAAATCAATCCGTATGGAATATGATTTTCGGATCAAAAACTAAAGTAAATCAAGAATGGTAGAAAGAGATTAAAGAACAAAAAGCTTAACTTTGAACTTGATTAATGAAATCCAAATACAAGGAAGATTAAAAGCTTGAACTTGAAAGATAAAAGGTGAAACTTAGTGAGAGAAAGTTAAAACTTTCTCTCTCTAAAAACTAGAAAAGAAAATAAAATGAAAAACTAGCTAATGACTAACACCCTCCTAATGTATCATTAGGAGGGTATATATAGGGAGTGGGGAATGCATGTATGCTTTCTTCTTTCTTTCTTTTCTTCTCGACTCTATCTAAATTCATTGTCTTTCTCGATGTCGTCTCGGGATTTGAACTCGTCTTTAAATTTTCTTCTATAATTAGACTTGAATTCTTCGACTTCATTAAACTTCCGTCTTTAGACTTTTTCTTCGATAAATCTTCAGAATAGGCCTTGGACTTCCGTTCTTTTTGCACTCTTGATCTTTTGACTTCGTCTTTTCTCGTTTTCGTCGATAAAAGCCCGTGAAAGCCCGTGTTTTCTTCCTTTTTCATCTTTTGGTCCTAAAACACAATAAAAACACAAACCACGCATAATTCCGACTTTTACGACATAAATTACACGTTTTGGCCTTGTTATTATTGGAAATAAGTGGTAAAAGGATAAGTGTTTTCACACTTATTACCTTGCATTTCTCTCGAAAGCAAGTGACAATGGTGATTTTGTTGATAGTAATCCCGTTGCGGTAAACATCTCTGTGTCAGACAATGAAACCCTCCAAAATGATCTTGATCGTACGAAAGAGAAAATGGAGTCTTATGTCATCAAAAAGGACAACGAATTCACCGATCTTTGGAATAAATATGTCAAAAAATGTGATGAATGTAAGGATGAAAAACTTACGTGTTGGAAATACGTTTTACGTATTAAGAAGGATCGGTCACTCCAACGATAGTCCATGTAATAGCTCGTAGTTTAGTTACATGTCTTTACTTAACAAACAACACCAAGCCTAGCCTACAACATGTGTAGGCCGGCCCAAATGTAAGCCCAAGCCCATGACAAGGGCTTGGGTATATAAACCCTCTCCTTAGATGGAGAGGGGTGTGGTTTTTCATTATTTTACACATAGTTCCTTTTAACTTTCTCTCTCTAAAGTGTGAAATCCATCATCTCTCTATCTCTTTCTCTCTCTAAAAACATAAGCATAGATTTACAAATCTTCAAATGGTATCAAGAGCTTGGGATGAAATATAGGTTTGTTTTTGTGTTGCGTTTTGTTTTCAAAACAATTCGTGGAGTATAGGTTTGTTTTTGCCGAAATCTTCAAAAATTTTTATGTTGGATCGAAGTTTAAAGTAGTGTAACATAGGGATTCGTGCTTAAGAGTGTTCTTGGTATCTTGGTTTTCATTAAAACATCAGTTTTCTTGGATCAAAAGTGCGAAAAAAGGCTTTGTTCTTCATTCCGAAATTCTAGCAGAGAGATCCATCAGAAAGTACAAACTGTACTTGGGCCTCCATCGCAATAACTTAACCATCGGAAAGGGTTAGGTTTCTACATTGCGATCGTTGGATTTTTATCACTTATTCCGATCTGAATCATTCCGATAGCTATTGCGATCTGAGATTCCGACGGGTATAAGGAAGTATTTTAAGTCGTTACTCTGCTCGAATTTTGTCAGCTACTTTGCGATCTGGGTATTGCGATCTGAGTATTCCGATAGTTCATTGCGATCTGAATCATTACGATTTGGACTTTGCGATCTAAACATTTCGACAGCCTTGCTTTGCGATCTGGACTTTGCGATCTGACATTCCGATCTGTGTAATTTTGTCTTGGGATTTTTGGTTTTTCGAGAACATATTTTAAG
Source organism: Glebionis coronaria (assembly GCA_025667525.1). Lineage (NCBI taxonomy): Eukaryota > Viridiplantae > Streptophyta > Magnoliopsida > Asterales > Asteraceae > Glebionis > Glebionis coronaria. Next base: position 207,278 of record JANFOE010001325.1, read on the forward strand.
GGATTTTAACATTGTTTCTCGACTTCAACACAAAAACACTTAACCTTATTTCATTGTTCGATCAACTTTGTAAATCTTAACTTATTGAAATGGAGTATACATCTCTTACGGATAAGTCCATCCTCTCGGGTACGGATAATCGTCCACCAATGTTGGTGAAGACTATGTATGAGGAATGGGCTTCTCGTATGGAACTTTATATGTTGAACAAGGAGAATGGACATCTAATTTGGGCATCTGTGCTCAATGGACCATCAGATTATGGTACTGTGACGGAAGGTACGACCACTCGTCCTCGCACAACGGGTGAGTTGACTGGAGATATGAAGATTCAAGATAAATGTGATAAGTATGCTACAAACATCATTCTCCAAGCCCTTCCTCCAGATGTCTACAAACTCGTCAGCAAACATAAAGTTGCCAAAGAGTTATGGGATAGAATTCGTGTTCTAATGCAAGGCACCTCGTTAACTAAACAAGAACGAGAGTGTAAGCTCTATGATACTTTTGATAAGTTTGCATATGTGCCAGGGGAGACTCTCAATGATTACTATCTGAGATTTACCCTATTGTTGAATGAGCTTAATATCTATGGCATGGCAATCCCTACCTTTCAATTGAACACAAAATATTTGAACACTCTTCCTCCAGAATGGAAAAAATACGTGACGGATGTTAAATTGGCTAAGGATTTGCATAACACCAATGTGGATCAACTGCAAGCTTTTCTTCAACAACATGAATGCCATGTGATCGAGGCTCGGTTGTCTACACCTCAAGTTCATGATCCACTTGCAATGTATGCTTCTCAACAAAACATGGCTTATACTTATCAACAACCATCATACTTGCAGCAGCCACCACCACACATCTATCAGCAACCACAACAACCATCTTATCAACCACCAATGATGCCACAGAAAGAATATCAACAAAGTGTTCATCAACAATCTTTTCAACAGCAACCACCATATCAAACATCACCATCACAAGCCAACACTTCTCCATTGGGCTATACTCCTCAGCAAGGATATTTTCCAATAGAAACACAACCAGCACAAGCTTTCTACTCTAATGAACTTCCACCAATCCAAGCACCGGTCTTTACTCCAAATGATACGCCAGCTGATGTTCTAAACCATCTCACAGCCTACTTGTCAAAACTTGTTGCAACTAGAGGATTTCAACCAACAAACAATCAGCTCCGCACCTCATCAAATCCTCGACAACAAGCCACTGTTCAAGATGGTCAAGTGACGGTGCAACCTATTCAGGGAAGGCAAAACTCATATGGACCTCCTACAAGGACTGGGAACAATCAAGCTGTGAATTCTCAAGCTAGTGGAAATGGAAGTCCTATTGGTCCTAAGAAGGTTGTGACTTGCTACAATTGCTGAGGACAAGGTCATATGGCTAGGGAATGCACTCAGCCGAAAAGGAGAAGGGATGATGCATGGTTTCGTGAGAAGATGTATTTGGTTGATGCTCAGTCTAAGGGGAATATTTTGGATTCAGAGGAGTTAGCATTTCTTGCAGACCCAGGGGCAGCAGATACTGAAGGCATTGCAGTTGTTTCCACTTCTAATGCAGCTTATCAAGCGGACGATCTTGATGCATATGATTCGGATTGTGATGACATTCACTCTGCCCAAGCTGCTCTCGTTGCTAATCTCTCTCACTACGGTTCTGATGTCATCAGTGAGGTACCCACCACATCTAATAATATTGATGATAACCAACATCAAGTTGGGCATGAAAATGACAACCTCGAACAGCATTCGGGAATTAGTAATTCAAATGATGTGGTACCCAAACCTACACATTTGAGTGAACCTCAACCAAATGCTACGACGGGTATGGAATCTTATGCTCAACATGATTTGGTAATTGTGCCTAAACATATTATTGATCAAATGCATATGGCCCTCAGACAATCTGTAGATACGAATTCCACCCTAACTGCTGAGCTTGTGTTGCATAAAGAAAAGATCAAAACTTTTGAAATGGTCCCTCAAGAAGAGAAAATAACATTTTCTGAATTTGACCAATTTCGTTTTGAAAAGATTGAACACTTGAAAGAAATAGAATCATTAAAAGCTAATCTTTCCAATGAATTAAAAGAAAAGGAGTCGGTTGTCAATGATTTTCAGAAACTTAAAATGGATTTCGAAACTCTCGAGTCTAAAAAGGTTGAATCAGAAATTAATGCTACCAAACTTCTTAAATTCAAAGAACAACAGCTTTTAAAACAATACGCTTCCACAGAAAAGGTTCATCTTTTAACTAAATCATTTAAAGAATTCGAACTTAAGCATCTTCAAGATTTACCACCTAATCCCGGTTATGCAAAACAAGCTCAGGAATATATTCCCGGCCTTTATGATATGACCATAATTGGAAAATAGAAAGAAGCACCTTTTGTTCGTAGTACTGAGGAGACACAATCACTTGGGGATGAAACTCATTCTAAAATGCTTTCAAAATTCCATACAATTGACTATGATCAACATAACAAAGATCAATTTTCCAAAAAGACACGCATTCGCTTACAAAAGGAATTAGCAGAATTAACAGTTCTTGTGCCCCAAAGTTTGTCAAATGAAAATCTTCCCAGTACGTCTCCTACACTTGTCAAAAAGGATTTAACGAAGTTAATTCCACCGGTAAGTAAGGCGTCCGTTAACTTAAATACGGTTCACCAACACTTGGCCGATTTTGACAAGGTCATTTTGGAACGTACGACGGCCACGGCCATTATGGAAGGTGAATGGAACTTTGAGCACACTAGAGCTGCGTTTCGAGATGAAATTGTTCCGTTTGTAAAGAATGTTAAAGCTTTTCTTCGTAATATTGACCAAGATTTGTTTTTGGAAATAGAAGAAGTTAGACGTGTTTTCAATGAAATGGAAGATGCTTATGAAAACAGTTTACTTGAAATAGAACGGGTTTCACGCCATAATGATCTGCTTCTGAATCAAGTGATGTCTCATGATATAGTTTCTGTCTGTGTGAATACAAGTGTTGATAATGATTCTATTGTGCATAATGTTGAATCTGTGGATAATGTGGTAGATAGTACTTGTCACGAATCTGACGCTGAATTTTTAAAGCTTCAAGATTCATATTCTTCGCTTTCAAAACGTTTTGATGAGATTCAAACACATTGTATTTCGCTTGAATGCAAGCAACAATTTATTCAAGAAATCTTTGAAACGTCATTCGAAGGTGTTAATATCGATGATGCAAATTTTGAAAAGAATTTTCGATTGAATTTACAATCAAAACAGCGTCAGCCAAGTGACAAAGTTGCTAACTCTTTGCCGATAGAAATAGAGAAATCTAAGGAGCTTAACTGTGTCAACGTACTTGAGGCAGCTGAGAGATTTAGACTTGATCTAGACAATCAAGTTTCCAAGATTTTGTCCAAAGTTGATAACTTAAAACAGAAAAATACACGACTCTTCGATTCCGTACAGCCCGCATGTGTTGATACCACTGCACAGAATCAATCGTTGATTGAACAATTGAATCGAAAGTCGGTGGAAATATCTGATTTGAGGGAACAAATTTGTGATAAAAATCTGGTCTTGGCTGAGTTAAAGGAAACACTTCGTACTCTAGAAGGTAAGAATGTTGTGGATAACGCAGCCACAATCTCAGCATCGTCCACTAGTGCAATCAAAAGAACCCTTATAGCCGTCACACCAGTTAACAAGGGCCCTAGGACTAAACCATCTCAAACTTTGGTCACTAAAGATAAGGCGGAATCAAAACCAGCTTCTAATATTCCCCGTGTTGCCTTCTACAGGAGTAAGCACCACTACTAAGGCTCAAAGATCTAAGCTTAAAAGAAACAAGAAGAATGATAGGATCTTGCCCCCATCTAGTAGTCAAGTGAAGAAGAAAGTAGAAGCCCATCCTAGGAATGTTATTTTTGTTTTGAATAAAAAGAATCATGTAGCTAAATCTAAAGGCTCTGCGATTGTGCAGTGTTCTAAGCCTACTGTGAATTCTAATTTGAAATGTTGGAATTGCAATGAATGTATGTTTTCTAGTCGTCATGATTCTTGCCTTATTGACCATGTGAATGAGATGTATGCCCGGAAAAATGGATTAGAATGGAAACCGACTGGGAAAGTGTTAACCCAAGTTGGTTGGATGTGGCGCCCCACTGGTAGAACTTTCACTATAGTAGGAAATATGTGCCCTTTGACTAGGATCACTCCCACTACAGCGAAGAAAGCGTGCCCTTTAACTAGGAGTACCAAGGCTACCAAAACACAAGCGTGTCCTTTAACTAGGAACACCGACACTACCGTAGGAACCAAGTGCCCTTTAAATAGGTCTACTCCCACTGTAGTGCCCGCGAATAATCCAAAACCTAAGAAAGTTGGAACAGTAAAACCTGTTAGTGCTAAAACTCACATTAGAAAATGCAGGAAATCTAAGGATCTCAAAAATGTTAGCAATTCTGATAATTCTATATCTGTATCTGCTAACACTCCGGAACCAATAGTTTCCAATGCATTGTCTACTGTTGTTATTGAAAACAGGTGGTCCAAATTGTTCTCTGGTATTTGGACTCTGGTTGCTCCAAGCATATGACCGGAGATCGCTCTCAGCTCAGAAATTTCGTCAGCAAGTTTCTTGGTACGGTTCGATTTGGAAATGATCATATTGCAAAGATAATGGGTTATGGTGAATATCATATTGGGAATGTTATTATTTCAAGAGTGTATTATGTGGAAGGTCTCGGTCATAACTTATTTTCTGTGGGACAATTTTGTGATGCAAACCTAGAAGTTGCTTTTCGAGAGCATACCTGCTTCATTCGTAATTTGGAAGGGGTTGATTTATTGAAAGGTACTCGAGGGAATAATTTGTATACTTTGTCTCTACAAGACATGATGGCCGCTTCTCCCGTATGTCTTCTCTCCAAAGCATCGAAGACTAAGTCATGGTTATGGCATCGACGGTTATCTCATCTTAACTTTGACGCTATTATTCACTTGGCGAAAAACGAACTTGTTCGTGGTCTTCCTAAACTATCATTTCACAAGGATCATTTGTGTTCTGCGTGTACAATGGGGAAAAGCACTAAGAAATCTTACAAACCCAAGACGGAAGACACCAACCAAGAGAAACTTTATCTGTTGCATATGGATCTTTGTGGGCCAATGCGTGTTGAAAGTCTTAGTGGCAAAAAGTACATCCTCGTCATTGTCGATGATTACTCTCGGTTTACATGGGTGAAATTCTTAAAGCAAAAAATGAGGCACCTAAATTCATCATCAGATTTCTCAAGATGATTCAAGTGCGTCTCAACACTACTGTCCGACGCATTCGTACAGATAATGGAACCGAATTTGTGAATCAAATTTTGCGTGATTATTATGAAGAAGTTGGCATTTCTCATGAAACATCCGTTGCTCGCACTCCACAGCAAAACGGTGTCGTTGAAAGGCGAAATCGTACACTTATGGAAGCTGCTAGAACGATGTTAATTTACGCAAAGGCTCCATTGTTTTTATGGGCAGAAGCAGTATCTACAACAGTGTACACCCAAAACCGGTCACTAATCGTAAACGCCATGGTAAAACACCCTATGAGCTTCTCCATGGAAAAGTACCAGATTTAGCATATCTTCATGTATTTGGTTCTCTTTGCTATCCAAATAATGATGGTGACAATTTGGGAAAACTTCAACCAAAGGCTGATATTGGTATTTTCATTGGTTACGCCCCCGCAAAGAAGGCATACCGATTCTACAACCGTAACTCTCGCAAGATCCTCGAAACTATGAATGTTGATTTTGATGAGCTGCCAGCAATGGCTTCTGAGCAAAGCAGCTCTGAACCCGCACTTCATGAAATGGGACCCAGTAATATTAGTTCTGGTCTTGTCCCAAACAACCCTACTTCATCATCATTTACACCACCTACTAGGAAGGAATGGGATACGTTGTTTCAACCGTTCTTTGATGAATTCTTTACTCCTCCAAGTATTGTTGCTCCAGAACCTAAAGTAATAGCTCCGGTAACCGAAGTTGTCGCTCCAGCAACCGAAGCACAATCAGATACATCTGCACCAACAATTGGTCAAGATATACCTTCAACAAGTAATTCTCAAGCAACACATGTTTCAACTACCCATGTCATGCCTATTAATGATGAAGAGGATGATGATGATCACGATTTGGAATTTGCTCAAATGCGTGAACTTCCATTCTTTGGTGTATCTATTCCCGACCCTAATCAAGCCGGGTCGTCCACCTCAGAGGAAGCTCCTTCTACAGTTTACTCCAATCCACGGATTCGTGAACATGACAGCAAGTGGACAAAGGATCATCCTATAGATTCTATTATTGGTGACCCTAATCGTCCGGTATCCACACGAAGTCAGTTACAAGAAAGTGCAATGTTTTGTCACTTTGATGCTTTTCTCACTGAAGTTGAACCTAAGACATGGAAAGAAGCTTTTACTCAATCCTGTTGGATAGAAGCTATGCAAGAAGAACTTAATGAGTTTATACGTCTTGAAGTATGGGAACTTGTCCCATGCCCGGATCAAGTGCAGTTACTCACTTTGAAATGGGTTTACAAGGTGAAACTCGATGAGTTAGGCGGAATATTGAAAAACAAAGCTCGACTAGTAGCTCGTGGATACAAGCAATTATTGGGCGTCGACTTTATGGAATCTTTTGCACCTGTTGCCCGTTTGGAAGCTATTAGACTATTCCTCGCTTATGCGGCCCATATGAATATGATCGTCTATCAGATGGATGTGAAGACGGCATTTCTTAATGGTGAAATCAAGGAAGAAGTCTATGTTTAACAGCCGGATGGTTTTGTGAATCCTAATTACCCTAATCATGTGTATAAGCTTAAGAAGGCTCTCTATGGGTTGAAGCAAGCTCCACGCGCATGGTATGATCTATTGTCACAATTCCTCATTACTCAAGGCTTCGTAAAAGGCAAGGTGGATCCCACGCTGTTCTTTTAGAAACGAGGTAAAGATATGATTATGGTACAAATATATGTTGATGATATTATATTTGCAGCCTCGACCCAAACCTTATCGGATGAGTTTGGGACACTCATGTCTTCCAAGTTTAAGATGTCAATGATGGGCAAGGTATCATTCTTCTTAGGTCTTAAGATATCTCAGAGTCCCAGAGGCATCTTTATTAATCAATCCAAATATGCCCTTGAATCGCTTAAGAAATATAAGATGGAATCTTGCGACCCCGTGGACACTCCAATGGTGGAGAAATCTAAGCTTGATGCAGATCCACATGGAGTTGCCATTGATCCGACACTATATCGTGGAATGATCGGTACTCTTCTGTATATCACAGCCAGTCGACCTGATCTTCAGTTTGCTATATGTATGTGTGCCAGGTATCAAACTAGGCCTACTGAGTTACACTTAGCTACTGTTAAAAGGATCTTTCGATATCTTAAAGGAACCATTAATCGGGGACTTTGGTATTCGAAGGACTCTTCTATTGCACTAATGGCATATGCATATGCGGATCACGCGGGTTGTCAAGATACAAGGCGTAGCACGAGTGGAACATTGCAACTACTAGGAGATCGTTTAATTAGTTGGGCATCGAAAAGGCAGAAAAGCGCGGCAATTTCAAGTACGGAAGCAGAATACATAGCTATGTCCGGTTGCTGTGCTCAAATTCTTTGGATGAGATCGCAATTAACCGACTATGGTCTAGGTTTCAACAAGATTCCGATGTACTGCGACAACAAGAGTGCCATTGCCTTATGCTGCAACAACGTTCAATTCTCCCGGTCGAAGCATATTGACATTCGCTACCACTTCATCAAGGAGCAAGTGGAAAATGGAGTAATAGAGCTTTACTTTGTCCGATCTGAGTATCAATTGGCGGATATTTTCACGAAGGCTTTAGATCGTGCTCGAATTTAATTTTTGGCCGACAAGCTAGGAATGAGAACTTTCTCGCCTGAGACTCTTAAAGAACTAGCAGATGAAGCGAAAGAATAGTGGTGGTAAAACTATTCTCTGTATCCTTGGTGATCATCTGTATATATTGTTTATATTTTTATCCACAAAAGCAAAATACAAAAATATAAAACCATATAAAAACCATAAAAATTGAAAAATTCATTAAAATCCAAAAATATTTTTACTTTATTTTTCAAAGGCATGTCTTTTGGTACGATAATATTTACGGCTTTAGAAATGTTGATTAATATTGACACGGCGCCATAAATAGAGTTCGTACAAAAGTTGTAAATATTTCATAAAACATGTCTAAATGGCTTGTAGTTATTTCAGACTGCAACCCGGTTTTCACATTCAAGTCAAGTATTTCTTATGAAAGCTTTGGCTCACAACGGGAATTAATTTTCTCGGGCAAGGTTTACTTTAAAACCTTGTAAGGGATCAAGTTTACTTTATAACTTGGTCTAACACAAATATATGTACGCCTCAGTGCATTTATTTGTTAAAACAAGAGAAGTCTTGTTTTTATGAAGCTATCATCTCTACAACCATTGCTATCTACAATTGGTATCTACATACTCGACGATGCGACTACTCAACCAACGACTACAGCTCTTTCGATAGAACACGGGTCAACAATTGAGGGGGAGCAATTGTCAAGCATTCAGAATCTTTGACGCCGAACGTGCCAAGTTCACAAGTTGGTGTCAAGACAACAATACCAATCGTACACGTGGTGTCAAGAGATGACTTCAGACGTGACGAGGCGACCAACATATGCTGCCAAGAACCATTTGATCTTATCATATGATGTTCTCATCTATCAGGTCCAACCTTGTCAATTCTTTTCTAATATGGTGAATATGTGATCATGTTACAAATAGATGTCATGAAGATAAAACGGACTCACATTTTTCTTCCCAAAACCTTTGTTAAAACTTCATTAAATCAATTGATATTAAAAACATCGATTGGGTTAATATTTTTAATATGGGGGAGAAAATGTGATTTAATATGGGATATTATCACAAATGGTTTGACTTAATGTGCTGGCTCATCCCGACATGTGCGAAATGTTTTCGAATATCGTGGCATATGTTAAGGGGGAGCAAAACGGATTGGCATATCAAAATGGATTTTCATGGTGACATATACTTACCCGAAACTCATTTATTTCACAACGATGAAGATTGTGGTAACATAAGGATGGTAGGATAGGTTAAGTTCTATGATTCTCCCAGAACCGGAGGAATCTTCCCAAGGACATTCCATAGCTAGAAATAGTAGTCCTTAGGAAAGATGGAGAAAGATTGTGAACGTAGCTGAATGCCGACCAAGTACTTAAGTTAGCACTGGAACAATCACAACAAGGTGCTAGTTATGACGTATTGGTAAGCATTTAAGGGGTTGAAGAATGAAAAAGAATTGTAAAGATAAAGGGTGTAAAGAAAGAAGCCCTCCTTACAACTTTAGGCAGAAACCGGGTCAACACATATGCTATTGAGATCATTTTAATGATTCTCGATATTGAAGACAGACATCATGGACCCAGTGATGCAATGCACAACCCATCCCAACTAACTCAGATATCTCTCAAAAGGTATTTGTTTTAATCACACGGAGACAACACATTATCTATTGATTTATTCACTCCGAATAAATTGGTATTGAAAAGGTGGCACTCCTCTCCAGCCTCCGATCACTAAAATCCAAAATGCACGATCGAGTTTAGAGCCATTTGAGATCATCAAATATCTCATTAGGACACACTTTCATATTTCCTTGCTTCTTCATACACTGTGAAAAGTAAGAAAGATCTTAAGAGTCCTACGCAAAATCTTCATGATCTTGCCTGAACATCCGAGTAATACGAAAGTATTTACAATGAAGATGGAAATCCTTCTTGAGCGAATATCAAAAAGCTCATGGTAGGTGACTTGTGCGATTCTTTATGAATCAAACTTGTGATAACTGGAAAGCAACAGCTGTTTAATTCTTAACTGAATTTAAACACGTTCCAGGCCTCTACGCAATATCTTAGTGATCTTGCCAGAACACTCAGAGTGATACCTTAGTGTTCACAGTGATGAGTGGAAATCCTTCTAGTGTTAACCTCAAACAGCACTTGGTAGGTAACTTGCAAAATTCTATACGAATCAAGCTCGTGATAACTGGAAAGCAACAATGGTGTGGTTCTTAATTGAATTTCACTTGTTCCAGGAACATGAATTGACGGCTTCAAATCATGCGGATATTATTATCCAAATGATTCACTCTTTATGTTCGCAGTCAGCTTTGGACGGTTGAATAAAGAGAACGGGTTTACCCGCGAAATCCTGTCAGGAAGTTACTTAATTGAAACTATCCGTCACGGGTACGATATCTAATATCGTCCAACGGTCTTCACCGACCGGAGGTAAAATGCTACCGAATTAGAATGAAATGTTCAAAGCCATTTCGTTCGTGTCTACTTATGTTGCGGCATTTGAAGACGGTGGCGTTGCGGGATCCAAGAAGAAGTCGTCCCCGCATGCTTATACTTTATGCACTTAATACCTAATCTAATTCAAGAAAGCCTAAAAGTTAAGACTTCCGCTGTATCGAACTCTGAAGCTTTCAAGAATTACTAAGGTATAAGTATGTGGGACGTGAGGTCACAAAGAGGCGAAGATCACAAGTGATGGAAGCATGAGATCAAGGCAAGAGATTAATGCTCAAGATTGATATCAAAGATCACATCAGCATGTTCACCAGGAAAGAAAAAGAAAAAGAAAGACGAAGACTACAAGCTCAAGACAAGCATAGTATGCTAGGTTTATTTTATTATTGTAACTTGGGTAACGCCCTTGTTTGGAGTGACCTCCCTTAGGGGGAGATTGTTGGAAATAAGTTTTACGTATTAAGAAGGATCGGTCACTCCAACGATAGTCCATGTAATAGCTCGTAGTTTAGTTACATGTCTTTACTTAACAAACAACACCAAGCCTAGCCTACAACATGTGTAGGCCGGCCCAAATGTAAGCCCAAGCCCATGACAAGGGCTTGGGTATATAAACCCTCTCCTTAGATGGAGAGGGGTGTGGTTTTTCATTATTTTACACATAGTTCCTTTTAACTTTCTCTCTCTAAAGTGTGAAATCCACCATCTCTCTATCTCTTTCTCTCTCTAAAAACATAAGCATAGATTTACAAATCTTCATTACGTATGATAAAGCTTACAGTGAAATGCAACAAGCAATCGAACAGTTGCAAGCTCAGTTAGGAGGCGAATGTCGTGACAGTGAGCCTTCAACAAATGTTAATAAAAAAGAGTTCACGATTCTTCAACACCGATATGATTTTCTTCAGAAACATTGTCATTCTCTTGAACTTGCTTTGCAAAACAAAGTTGGAAAAGTTCCTGATGACAGTAATTTACATGTAAAACTCTCTGAATCATTTCATGAATTGAATGAAAAGAGTAAGGATATTTCTGATCGAAAGCTCAGTTGCAAGACAAAGACATCGCGATTGCTGAGTTAAAGAAACTCTTTGGAAAGATGGGTGGAAAAATTGTGGAACCTAAGGTTGTAAAATCAGTTGTTTGACAACCCAATGCGTACAAAGTACCAAAGCCATCTATCTTAGGAAAACCGCCTTCTAATGTTTCTAGGTTACCTCCTTATACCGATGGACAATCAAGTGTTCCAAAACCAGCCATATCACCCTATGTTCCAACATTTAGAAAACCCACTCTTGCTAAACCCAACCATGTGAATGCACCTTCTACTACTCTAAAGAGTACTCCCAAACATGTGATTCTCACACCCAAAAAGGAATCTAAAGGGTCAAATGATGTTATTCAAATAAACAATCTAGGGAAGGGTATGCCAAAAGGGAACATTCAGAAAGTAAACCTTGTGTATTCACCACCTAGTAACCAACCAACTGCTATAGTTCCACACACTCCTAATGGTAGTCAACCAAAACCAAGGATCCCTTACCAGCAACCTAGGAATTGGCAACCACCAATGAGTAGTCATGTATCGAACAAGGTGCCTGAATGGAAAAAAAACCTGGGTACACAAGGAACTTTGAGAATCCCAAACTCCATGTATGCCCCCACGTGCAAAAAGGGCATTCACCATGGAAACCATGCTCATTGTATTATGCAATACCTCTATGAGGTAAACTCTCATGCCTTCTCACAGAGAAAGAATGCAGAATCTCATAAGACAACAAGGAGATTCCCACCTGTCACAAAGAAAAGCAATGACAAGAAATCCTCAAGGCTAGTCAATGTAGGACCTAGTTTCTCTCTAAAGAAGTCTTCCGCTGTGCAAAAGAACACTACTCCTAGATCTAGTCTTCACTGGAAACCAACGGGTAGGATCTTCAAGGAAGTCGGTCTTAAGTGGATTCCCATCGATAAGAGTGATGACACCTGCTCCAGCACTAATGCGAGTGTTCTGAATGTAGCAACTGAATTTATTACTTCTAACACTAGTATTTGTGCAAACTCTTCTTCTGTCATTGCAGGTAATTCAACGGATTCTGAATCCACTTCTTCAAAGGGTTCCAACACTGTACATTCGATATCACCTTCTTCTACTGTACAAAGGTCTATCTTAGATTATTTTCGAAAAGATTGAAAAAATCAAAAACAAAATAATAATATAAAACCTAGAAAAACAAAATAAAAAACGAAAAAATCTTTCAAAAATACCAAAAATATTCTTCTCGACGTGTCTTTCAGTTCCGATAATATGGACGCGCCTAGAAATGTCGCTCAATAACGACACGGGTGTGTACATAAATCTCAAATGAATGTTCAAATGTTTTCAAAACATGTCATTTCCCCTTTCTTCATATGATTTGCAATTACCTCAGATTGTGACTCGTGCCTCAAAGAAAGGAATGTTGATCACGGATGATAACTTATCCTTAACAACGAGAAAATAAAACTTTCTCGGTCATGAGCTTCCCATAAAAACATTCCATGTTTTAAGCTCATGTAAACGACTTACAGTTAAATGTCAGACTGTAAATCGAACTTCAAATAAAGGAGAGTGTATCTTTAAAGATAAATTATCCTAATAACTGGTAGAGCAATCTATCTCGGGTTGAGCTTGTCACAAAACATTCAAAGTTTTAAGCTCAACATAATGGCTTATAGTCACATGTCAGACTATAATCCGGTCCCCAAAGAAAGGAAAGTATTCGACTTATCCTCAACAACGAGAAATTAAATTTTTCTCGGTCATGGGTTTATATCAAAACATTCAAAGTTTTAAGCTCATGAACACTAGGAAAATGTTCATTTATGTACATTATTCCTTAACAACGGGAAAGTAAGTTTTCTCGGGTTTTTGAGCACAATTTTTCAAAGTATTTCAAAACTGTGTGCTCATATACTCTCCTATTTTTAATTAGAATTTCTTTTCGAGGGGAAGTACAAACTTTCATGCAACATTATTCTCTCCATGTTTCATCACTAGTTTCACAAAAAATTTCAATCACATGCAATTTTTGAGGGGGAGAATAGTGATTAAAATGTGTCATCTTGGATAAGATCTTTGATATAAGGGCTTTCTCTTCCTAATATGTGCAAAAACCTTTCATTTTATGATGCACAAATGTAGGGGAGCATTTTGGTGATATAGAAAACTTTCAAGGTGTAAATATTGATTTCATCAACACCTTGATTCCATTTTCAATTTTTTTTCTTGTTACGATATCTATACCCTTCAACAAATTAATTCACGATGGTATTGATGATATTGGTGTCAAAAGGTGGTTAGGTTTTCGTCCTATGATCCAACCAGAACCGGATGGATCTTCCCAGGGACAATCCATTAGAACTTAGAAGTCCTTAGGAAAGATGGAGTAGTAGTGTGTACGGGAAAAATGCCGACCAAGTACTTAAGCTAGCACTAGAATAATCACAACAAGGTGCTAGTTATGACGTATTGGTAAGCATTGAAGGGGTTGAAGAATGAAAAAGAAATGTAAGGATAAAGGGTGTAAAGAAAGAATCCCTCCATACAACTTAGGCAGAAACCGGGTCAACACATCTACTATCAGAATCACTTAGATGATTTCTGGTATTGAAGACAAAGCATCATGGACCCAATGATGCAATGCACAACCCTTCCTAGACTACTCAAGCTTCTCTCAAAAGAAGTTTGTTTTATTGTCACGGAGTTCAACTCATTTCTGTCAACTTTCTCACTCCGAGATAGTAGATATTGAATAGGTGGCAGTCTGCTCCAGCCTCCGATCACCAAATAAACGTGCACTTATAGAGTCTAGAGCCAACGAGATTCATCATAAATCTCATTAGGACACTTATTCCATATATCAATTGTTGTTCATCACCAGAACACATGAGATAATTTACAGAGTCCTACGCTCTATCCTTGTGATATTGCCAGAACATTCAGAGTCATACTCATTAGTATTCATAGTGATGAATGGAAATCCTTCTAGTGTTAACATCAAACAGCACTGCGGTAGGTCATATGTAAGATTCACTTGAATTGAACATATGTTAACTGGAAAGCAACAGTGGTTTGATTCTTCCTTGATTCAAACTCGTTCCAGGTTTCGACGCAATATATTTATGATCTTGCCAGAACATTCAGAGTAATACTTTTTAGTATTCATAGTGACGAATTGAAATCCTTCCAGTGTCATCATCATACAGCACTGCGGTAGGTAACTTGTGAGATTCTATATGAATCAAACTTGTGTCAACTGGAAAGCAACAATGGTTTGATTCTTAATTGATTCAAACTTGTTCCAGGAAATTGAATTGACGACTCAATCAGCAGAATGGAACTAAATGATTCACTACTTACTATGAATTATCTTTCGATACATTCAAGTATTGAGAACGGCTACCACAGCCAGAAACCCTGTCAAGGAAGTTCTTTGAACTTACCTAATCACAGGTACAATATTCGTACTGTATAACGGGAAACCAGAGGAATGAAAACGGTGGCGTGACCTCAAGAGTCGTAATTCAAGACCACATGCTCTTGTAAATGAAGAAAGCTTAAGAACATCTCAAACAAAGACTTTCGCTACTCTGATTATCAAGGGAGATTATTAACAAGCTTTCAAGACTACGCAAACTACGAGTATGTGGGAAAAGACACAAGAACACAAGTTGGCAAAGCTTAAAGATCAAGTCAAGGCAAAGATCAAAGATCCAAGATCACAAGTCATGAAAGGAACAATGAAGGAACTCTCAATACATCGAGCTTCAAAGTCAACAACACCAAAGAAGTGAAGTCACATATTACATGACCACCCCTTAGGGGGATATTGTTAGAAGTATTTAAAGTGATGGTCATATAATATACCATTGCGAAGCTCGTGGAAAATGCTACTTAACGGTGTTGAGAGTTCTAGCTTAATGTTATGTATGTAAAGGGAATTATTCCCGAACTCATAAATGAGGAAGGCCTTCCATACATTAGACGTATAGTATAAAAGGCCCAAGGCACCTCATTTGTGGTATGTGTCTTACATTTTTCATAGATTGTAGAGAGAGAAATATATGTGTTTCTCTCACTAGGAATTCACAACCATCCTTGTTTTTCTCTTTTTTCTTAATCTAATCTAATCTTTCTTTTTGGTTTAATCTTCATCTTTATTTCTTGTTCTATATTAGTCGTGTGTCATTCCTACAAGCTGATCCCTCCTACCCAAAAACTTATATTAATTAGAGGCAGCCCCTCTAATTGCATGATGAGGTCACTCCTCCAAGTATTCATGCACGTTGATATTTCATGACCTATATTGGCTAATGGTAAACATGTTAAACAGTTTTTATAAGATAAACATAAGGCTTTTCAAACTATAAAACCAGTTTTACTAAGTTATACCAGGTTTTCTAGGACTTAGACATTTCCGCTGCTATATGTTGCATATGATTATGTTATTCATTCTATGCTTGTATATTCGTACACTGAGCGTTATGCTCAGCCGTTTTCCTTTCATGTTCCCAAAACGGCAGGTACTCAGGGACGTTCGTAGATTTTAAGCGTACGTGCATATGGATTGGAAGCTTCCTAGCCTTCATTACTTTATGCATTTCTTCATACTTTTGATACTTATTTCTATGGACATTGTTTAGTCCTTTTCATTTACCATACTTATGATTGTGTGTGATGAGCTTTACTTTGGGGTACCGATGTTTGTTTCCGGTATTTCCTTTATGGTCATGTAATGTTTAATACATTTATCCTTGTATGCTTTGATGACACATCATAATCACGCGTGACATTCCATTTACCAAAATGGCGTGTTACACAAAAAGTTTTCAAAAGATGCATATGCGATGCTTATGTATGCATGTAGCAGTGTAATCAAAATTACGTAGGTACTTAGATAATCATATAGCAAAAGCCATATATCAATACACAGTTAGCTCATACAATATGTATGCTCTATATGTGTATGCCTAACTATAAGGGTTCCCCAAAAATCAAAATTTTTGTAAACATTGATTTTTAAATTCAGTTATAGTCCAGTTATAAATATTTAGTATTTAAAAATTTTAGTTTTTTATCTGGTTCTCTATAACTATGCCCTTTGATACCATTTCTGTAACACCCCCAAATGGTCTAATGCAGCGAAATAGTACGTGGGTGTTACTTTGAATTTGGCAGATCGATAGCACACAGTATATAGAGCAATGATCATCAAATGTCATTAAAACATATCATATGAATTTAATTGTGCAAATTAAGTAACTTGTCTTGAAAACACATATATTAATATTTGTAGAAATATCCCAGCCCGATGGTAAACATGAATGCTCCCTATGATGTTGGAGTCCAATGCAATGCACTTGCTTACTTTCCTGAGAAAACATAAAAGTAAAATGTGGGGGTCAACACGAGGTTGGTGAATTCACAGGTTTAATTATCAAGAAAAAGTATTGATATGCAAAACACCACGAAGATAGTAGTGCATAAAGCCACATACTATAGTAGTTCCTATTGCCCTGTAATAGATGCTAGACATGATTCTCAGGTGCCTATCTGGATCATCTTGATGAGAGACCCTCAGTCTGACAATGAAATAAACATGTTGCTTGGCCTAAGCATTTCGTGATAGCAAGTCATACAGGCCGGGTGTTGTCAATACCCAAATAGATCTATATATAACATTCCGTGCTACACTATTAACTATTACAGTCCACGGGAATAAATGGGGCAAACAATAGGCAGTAATATGTTGTTGTCTGTAAGTGTTTGCATATACAATAATTAAGTATGTTTTCTCCCCTAGTTATAAAACAGTAAAAGATGGGGCCATGAACTCACCTCAGTAGTGATGATGTAGGGATAATGTCACTGAATGAACTGGAATAGTATGATTACGAAGTAGTAAAATTACCTAAGTAATTTATATGACTCAGTATATGCACAATAAAAATGCACAGATAAATGTAACTGATGAAAATGCATGATCACGAATTAATAAGTCGTTACCATTGTTTATACGTTAAACTTATAGTAAGTTATCGATAATATTATATTTTTAGTTCCTAAAAATATATTTAGATTGTTCGTGCAACGAAAGTGTAATAAATAGATTTTTATTTAATCAATTGATTGTAAGAAAATAATATGTTTCACTAAATTTTCTTAGGGTTTTGAATACACTAATATAGTTCGTTCGTTTATAAAATTTCGTAAATAACCCTAATAGTTTAATTAATTTTAAATAATAAAAATAACTTAATTTAATTTATTTATAAACAAAATTATTAATGTTTTTAATTAAATTAAATTACACATTAGTCCTTGTAAAGATAGTAATTCCTAAAATAACCCCTAGGGTTTCGTTCGTTAAATGTATTACATCGTTAGTCCATGTTCATTATCTTAAGTTACAAAACAGCACCTAGGGCTTACAATGTTTCAGAGTATGTCAAAAATAGCCCCCAGGGTTTCCAACTTTCGGGTTATTGCAAACCGAGTCCCTAGGGCTCGGTTATGTTTTGGAAAATGGCAAAACAAGTCCTCTTAGTCTCGAATTAATTATAAAACATAATTAGGGCTTGTTTTAAGTTTGGAAATTGACACAAATGGTCCTTGTGGTTTGATTTGAGTCTCGACATAAAATAATACACACCCTTTCTTTCAAAATTGGCAATTTTAGTCCTTGAACATTTCAAAAGTCTCAAATTAGGTATATATGTTTTATAAAATTATATTTTGACCTATACTTTCACATTTTGGCATAAAAGGCACGAAAAGTCTCCCAAATGAATATTTGGAGCTAAATGGGCTTGGTTGGCCCATTAATGGGTCCGGTTGAATTTTTAGGTTTAGTGGGCTCATACTTTGGGCTAGGTAAGTACTAGTACATGTTTATTAAGCATTCCAAATAATCCAATCATACCACTTGGGCTTATTGGCTTATCCAACATTCGGCTTATATTAATACAAATGAAATGGCTTATGGGCTTATTTGGTTTGTGGCTTATTAGGCTTAGGAGCTTATTCATGTGAGCTTATCTAAGCTTATTTATGAGCTCTATCTAATCCTAATATCAACTTAAGCTAAGGCTCATCAAGCAATGTTTTTGTACCCGGTTCTTAAATAAGCCGAGACATATGGCTTATACATTAGTGTATATGTTTAACTTGTTAGGTTAGTTCATCTAGGATTTTTTGAGTAAGGTTTTCCTAGTGCTTCCATAGATCTAGGATTTCAGACATGCTTAACCATGAAAACAAAATAAGTCGTGGGCTTCTAATGTTTTAATGGCTCGAGTTTTAGCATGTTTTACATATGCATGTCACTATATCACGTATATATTAAATCTCCAACGTGGTACATGGATTTGCATGGTTAAGAAGTATATAAAAATGAAAATGGAAGGAATGTGAATAAAAGTATGAGGTACTTACTTGTTTAATGAGGTTGTTGATGAACAATGAGATTACTAGAACTTATATGGGATTACACGTCTAGCTCCTTAAACCGTAACCTAGGATGATATTGTGTGCCTTGTGAGCCAAGAATCAAGTGAGGACTTGCACTAAATGAACTTGGAACCAAGATTTGGGTAGTATTTGATAGTGTAAGTGTGTTTCATCTAGGTGATATGTGAGATCCGAAAAGGACGGTGTTGTGAGTGAGATTGGAGTGTTTGATGTTAACTAAATATCTAAAGGTTGTGTGATGTATGTGGTTCGGTTTGTATACACGACAAGAGAGAAGGAAGTTTAAGATTTATGTAATCTAAGTTGTACTATGATAATCTTTCATGGGATTTAGTTAGTACTAGGTTTAAATGTATTGTTGTACACTTGCCTCCTTTTTGTTTTCCTAGTCGTCGCCTACATGGGTCAAAGGGACAAAGGTGATGTTTGTATAGTGTTGGTTTTAATGAGAGTGATGTACAAATTTTGTGTAAAGTCAAAAATAAGTTTATAAGGTTCTAAGTAAGTGTAAGTATGGTGTATGTGTTATTCGTCTAGAATAACATGTCTAGGATAGGTTTTGGTTCAAATCTAGTGTTCTTGTGTAGTTACTAGGAGTTTAGGTAGTGTAGTGTGAGTGTAGGTTCGAGTCCAAGTTGATTTGGTTAGGTTTTAGCGTTTTTGGTGAAAGTATTGTCGTAGATAAATAAATGTATAGTTTTATTTATTTAAAGTATGAGACACTTAAATAATCGTTATATACTTTGTTAGACACAAAATTATGTTGTGACAATAGCTTTTGTTGATTGTTGTAACACTTAAAGTGTAGATAAAATATATAGTATATATATATTTTGTAGTAATATGATACTAGGTAAACATTATTAATTGTGATCATGGTTTTAGGCTTTTTTATTGTAACACCCCATTTTGATAATGGAATGTCACGCGTAATTATGACGTGTCATCAAAGCATACAAGGGTAAATGTCTAAAACATTACATGACCATAGGGATAACCGGAATCAAACATCGGTTCCCAAACATAAGCCCAAAACATAATAACGCAAAAGAAATGAATGAAAGACTAAACAAACATAAGTATATGAAGGCAAAAAGGAAAAGAAGTCTATGGCAGCTTCCATCCTATGCATGTCCTCCAAGATGCTCGAGTCCGTCCTTGGGTACCTGCCGTTTTGGGACATGGAAAGGAAAGTAACGGCTGAGCAAAACGCTCAGTGCACGGATATAGACATAGTATAAATGACTAAAACATAATAAAGACTTAATAGCAGCGGAAATGTATAAGTCATGGAAAACCTAGAACATGTTCATAAAACTGGTTTTATAGTTTAAAAAGCCTTATGTTTATCTTATGAAAACTGTTTAACATATTTTACCATTAGCCAATATAGGTCATGAAAATCCACCGTGCATGAATACTTGGAGGGGTGACCTAATCATGCAAATTAGAGGGGCTGCCTCTAATTTAATATACTGGTTTTGGGTAGGAGGGATCAGCTCCTTGTGAAGGATGCAAGGCACACACCACATTCACACTGAGTAATCTGCTGAAAACATGTAACTAGGATGCACCCATACGCCCCACATGATAAATATAATAATATGGCCAAAAGCTGAATGGACGCCACGAGCAATCACTCCGCCGTGAGGAAGTCATAACACCAGTGCCTCTAGTGTTATGGTTATGGTACCTCCATAACTAGGTGAAACTGGTCATGCATGTATATGGCTATAGGTATTATAAATTAAACATAAGCAAATCAAACATATAAACTTATACTACGAGAAAACAGTTGGCTGCATACGGGGAATCCTAATAAGAAAAGAATGTCCATACTGAAAGGACGAGAATCCGTACCTTATGTCCAGTGAACGAAGAAGACGAACGGAAGAGAGTCCTACTTCGGTATCACTAATGCTACATAAATACATACGTGTATAAGTATCTGCTTACTAAATACCTAACTGGTTTTATGTCATGTCTTAGCCTTGTTTTATACGTTCATGTCATGTTTTACTGTTTTAAGCTTTATACTGTATCTATCTTATATTCTGTCTATTCTGATTAAGTATTACTTTTATTTCATGTATTATTATACTTACTGTGTAATAATAAGTAACTTTCTAAAAATAGCAGGTTTCCTAAAATAGAAAGTTTTCAAAAATAGAAAGTTACCAAAAATAGAAAATTTCCAAAAATAGAATTACTGCTTAAAATAGATAAGTTTCTAAAAATAGAAAGTTTCTATAAATAGATTAGCTGCCTTAATTAATAAATTTCTAAAAATAGAAAGTTTCCATAATTAGATATAAGCTGGTTAAATAAGCTAATTATATAAGCTTAAGTGTTTTCTGATTATTTTTCTAAGTCATATTGATATAAGGTATAGTTTATTAATTATTACATGTAATTTAAATACACTATAGGTTAAAAGTATTTAATTAAATATATCATGTTTTTAATTAAATAAAGTTAAATACTTAGGTTAAAACATGTATTATTAACTATTAATAATATAACCTAAGTCATGTTAATTAATTAATTATAAATATGGTTTTTAATAATTAATTAATTATAAAGTCTAGAAAATATAAATACTTAGGTTAAAAATCCATGATCTAATAATTAAATTATAACCTAAGTCATGTTTTATTAAATTAATCATGTCATATTTTATTAATTTAATTTTTAACATATGATTATTAAAACATAATCCTTAACATAAACCATGAACCGGATCGTGACTAGAAATCATGAACCGGACCCGTAATCAACACCATACTCCGAACCACTTCGGGGTTCTCCCCTGTTTGCTGCTGCCGAGGGACCCACGCCACCAAACCGAGACCTTGAGGTCTCGGTGGTGGTCCATAAGCCAAACCGAGACCCCCTTGGGGTTCGGTTTAGGCGCCGGCCACAACAAAATACCCCTAAATCCTCCGTTTTAATTTAACCCATAACCATTTACATGTTTGATTTATGTTTTTAATTAGCTTTTTAAAAACATCATGTTCTTATTTAGTTTATTAAATCAAAACAAAAAGAAAAAGGATTAAAAGGTATACCGAATACGTGAATCAGTTAGGGATGAACACACACGAATCCTCGCATAATTTCCAAGATCAAAATCAACCCGAACACCCCTCCGTGGAGTTTATGGGTGGCGGCCAAAACAAAGGAGGAGGAGGAGGAAAACCTTTTTTAGGGTTTTGATTTATTTTACTGTAAAGTGAAAATGACTAGAAAATTTACCTTAACCCCTTTCTTAGTAAAAATTTGATGGGCTTAGCCCATCCTTCTTTGGTGTAGCCACGAGTAGGGGCCCCACAGGGGTACCCGTACCTTTTCCCGAGTATATTTATTTTAGTGTTCGTTCGTGTTTAGTCGTGTTCGTGTTTTATGTATTTTTGTTAAATATTAACCGTGACTTAATATATTTATTCGTGTTCGTAATAAATATATATACGTAATTAATATTAGCTCGTGATTTAATTATGTTCATGATTTCATGATCGCATGTTCGTGATTAATTATTGTTCAAATAATTATTGTGTGTTCGTACGTAATAAATACTTATCGTGTTCTAACACGTACGTAATACTCGTAATACTTATACGTGAAACGTAAATATGTTATAAAAGGAAAGTTTTAATCATATACGTACGATCTTAAGGGTACTATTTATGGTAAAAGTATGCGGGTTTTACAACTCTTTCCCCCTAAAAAGAATAATTCGTCCCCGAATTATACATAATGTAAACTGAAAGAGAAACATACCCGAATCAATTGAGAGGGTATGTAAGATAAATGAACGTACAGGTGACCTGGCAGAAGGAACCCGGAACGTGACATGTCTTGAAAGGACATGGAACGTGACGTGACTGAAACGACATATCTAATTGATAAGAGAAAAACAGATAAGAAGTCCGGATGGACTTGTCCGTTTCCAAGTGGCTTCCCTCTTGGAACGGTTCCTTCACAGATCTTGACACAAAAGATAAATCTTGGTCCTCCTGACCTTGACTTGAAATACTAAGAATTTCTTGGTTATTAACTTAAGGTAGATCCCCTAAATTTGATCGAGGGAATAAGAATTAACGTGTAAGGGCAACTAAAACGTTATCGTGCAAAACACTTCTAACTTAACTGATAATTAGCAACGATGCGTGAGACACAAAGAAACGTAGTACGTGAAAAATTTTGAACATGACACGCGAAAAATTTTGAACGTGATACGTTGAGATATGATGAGTGTAGTATGAGTAAACATATCGTGACCATGATACGTGTAACATACCTTGATCATGATATGAGGAACGTGGAATGAACATGACATGTGAAACATATCGTGAACATAGAATATAATGGCGGTAACGCCAAACGCTACAAGGTGAGACATAGAATATGACGAGAAACGTCTATCTGAGGATAGGGAGTTATACTAAACTTGGGTCTGGTCTCTCAAGTTCTTGCAAAACTTCCCAGAACGAAATGAACATAAAAATCATAAGCCCAGATACGATCATGGACGTGAATAGTGTCATGAACGCGAGCGCGAAAGCAAGTCGTGGAATCAGAATGAAGACGTGAAGTAAATAAGGAGTACAATTGCGAATCATTGTCTGACCCGATAGCTGAGGGATTACCAAGTGGTCGGATGAGACTTGGCGTAGAATGTGTCCGATCAATCTGTTAGTTCTGAAATCCGTACGTATGTAAGGATTTTGCAGACTTGATCAAACTGTTGACAATAACCCAGATAGCATCATGCTTCTTCTGAGTTTGCTGTAATATGGTAACTAAAATCCATGGAGATCTTGTCCCTTTTTTATTCACAATTTCAGATGATGAAACATCCCGGTCTGTTGGTGTCCTATCTTAACCTGTTGGTATGTCAGGTACTTAGATATGAACGTAACTGTATCTTGCTTCGTAGAACTTGATACATAGGAGTTTGCGAAACTCTGAGTCTCTGAATCTAGACTTCTCCTAGCGTAGGATTTTCTAGAACACCTAATGTACTGTAGGGTTCTCTCCTTTACGCATAAGCTGAGTCATGGTAAGATTAACCGTAGAAACCCATGTGATTCAGCGTGTCACTGCAATCAAACAGAATTGATATTGGAAAATTTTCCAGGGTAAAGTTTCGCTTGTCATAGAATTTGCAACATAGTGCAGATATGGTCTTCCTGTTCTTCTCTAGGCTTAGAGGAAATTAGGTTATCCTCAATGAACATTGATGAATTTGCTATGAGTTCATGGAAACTCATTCTTATAATGCCATTGGAGCATTGATGAGACTAATACAAAATCAAAAATCTAGCTTGACCGAGTCGTGTACGAATAGCAGTCATGGACATGTCCTGCTCTTTCACTCGTCACTGTTGGCAGCATGATCATGAGCTCGATCTTGGAAAAGTTATTAACACTATAAGGTCGATTAGACATGTTTTCAATACGTGGAGGAGAATAACGGTCATGAATGGTGATTTGTTTAAATCGACGGTAGTCGACACATAATCTCATGGTACCATCCTTCTCCTTGTAGGTTCTTCTGGAATGTATAGGAAGATTTTAGAATAATCAACTGGCTATGCGTAAAAGACTTAAGTGGTCGTGTCTTACTGACAGCTAGAAAAATTTAGCGACCATGGCTAACAACGCACATGCTTGTAAGCATAGATAATTTGTACAGATTTTCCTGATGGAAAATCAAGCTGAATGTATTCAGGAGCCTGAACATTACTGTACATAATTATGAATCGTAGCATGGTGTGTTGTTCATATTCCATAATTAGGATAAAATTCATCTCGTGTCTGTCCGAGGAAATGCGTTAGCAGCTTGGATCTCATCATTAAGCTGAAGGAAAACCTTCGTATACGTGGGAATACGAAAGGCATCCTTCATGGTCATGAATATATGAAATATGGTGAAAGAAATGAAAGTGACATCGGCAACATGACAATCTCACTGATGCGCCGGTAATGGTATTGAAATTCTTGTGGCCTGATTAATACATGGCACAACAAAATGGATATACGCTTGGAGGGTACCCTGAATTTCTTAGAAATGTTCCATAGTTGGACGTGAGTCATGTGTCTTGACTCGTGTCTTAGAACAATAAGCATGACATATGTCTTGACTGGTGTCTTGACATGTGTCTTCAGAAAGTATACGTGAGACATGTGTCTTGACTGATGTCTTGACATGTGTCTCGAGACGTAAAACAATAGAACTACAATATTAGGTTATTATGTCAGACTTGGCAGATCGGTTGGACTACTGATCCTTTGTATGTCTGATCACGTCCGCGGCCGGAGCCTCGGTTGCGATTTCTAGGATAGTTTCTGTCATAGTAGTGGTTACTATCGTCCTGTCTGTCAGTTCCATGACGGTCATTCTCATGACCGTGATTCATGTAACTATTCAGCTGAGTGGCCGGCTCGTACCGGTTTGCACTCATATGGCTGAAATGACAGCTGAATGACGTATGACATGTAACTAAGAATTAGGGACAATGATTGATGGAAATCGTCTGATGGTGAAGCATCTTCTCGTCCAATTGCTTTGCTCTGACGCCTTTGTCTTCGTCTTTTAGGATCTCCAGGTTGTGAACAGCATCCGCATCTCGTAGCATCTCCGAAGATCAGCATCATCAACCTTTAGTAACATCTCCAAGTTATGATCGGCATCAACAATCTTGTAGAATATCAGCAATAGAAAATACGCCTGAGATGATTCAGAATCGACTAGCGAATACTCGTGAAGTATTGCAAGTGGAATACACATGGATTAAGGTATGTCTAATACACATGAAATACGGTACGTGGATTACACGTGGAATGCACATGAAATGATCGGTATGGGGTCGATCATTTATCATGATTTAAGGAAATTATATCGGTTAAATGGTTATGAAAACCATCATGATAACCTGGCAGTATTAGCATAGACATCATTTTGGTTATATCGAGAAACGTTAAAGTATGGTTACACAAAATTCAACGATGATTTTCCTGACAACATGATCAATGAAAACCAACCATGACTATCATGAAAGCAGAATTCAATGAAATCCAACTATGTCTTGCATGAAGGCATAATAACAAAAGAGGCGTAAGACGTAATCCACATGAAGACGGAATTATCATGAAGAAACATGAAACGATTTAACATGAAGGAGTGTATAACATAATCAGCATGAAACTGAGTTTAACCATGACAGTATGAAAACATACTTGACATAAAAACATAGTAACTTATAAGGGACATAAAAAAAGTTATGCCAATAAATCATGAGAAAATATTTATGCATGAAAAACACTGCATGAATGCGTAATGTAGTTTATAAAAACCTTTATATGTACGAGGGGACGCCTATGGGTCGGTCCCAAAACAAAAGACATGGCGAGGGGACGCCTATGGGTCGGTCCCAAAGTTAAAAGTTTCGATAAAATCACATGAGATTAAATAGGGCCAGTCCTGTACCAACCATTACTTAGTCATAATCCCTGCAACAATGATACATGAAACATAAATAAATGAAACTCATTTGTCAAAACTTACTAGAAAAAAAATTTTATGTGACTAATTATGAACTACTAGGGTTCAGTCCACATAGCCACAGTTCACGAGGAACATTATGCATGAAACAATGACACATAACTAAATATGAATGACGGTTGTCCATCCATATTAGTAAAACAATATCGATGAAAACATCAAGGTTAAAACCTCAAGGTGTTGAAAACATTATGGTTAAAGCAACAATGCGCTGAAAACATCAATATGTAGAATAACAGACGTTGGCTTAGGAAGCTCCTGGTGACTACACACTAGTCACAGGTCAAGTTTTAGAGCCTACAGGTCGAAACCTTAGCTCTGATACCATAATTGTAACACCCCATTTTGATAATGGAATGTCACGCGTAATTATAGCGTGTCATCAAACCATACAAAGGTAAATGTCTAAAACATTACATGACCATAGGGATAACCGGAATCAAACATCGGTTCCCAAACATAAGCCCAAAACATAATAACGCAAAAGAAATGAATGAAAGACTAAACAAGCATAAGTATATGAAGGCAAAAAGGAAAAGAAGTCTATGGCAGCTTCCATCCTATGCATGTCCTCCAAGATGCTCGAGTCCGTCCTTGGGTACCTGTCGTTTTGGGACATGGAAAGGAAAGTAACGGCTGAGCAAAACGCTTAGTGCACGGATATAGACATAGTATAAATGACTAAAACATAATATAGACTTAATAGCAACGGAAATGTATAAGTCCTGGAAAACCTGGAACATGTTCATAAAACTGGTTTTATAGTTTGAAAAGCCTTATGTTTATCTTATGAAAAATGTTTAACATATTTTACCATTAGCCAATATAGGTCATGAAAATCCAACGTGCAGGTATACTTGGAGGGATGACCTCATCATGCAAATTAGAGGGGCTGCCTCTAATTTAATATACTGGTTTTGGGTAGGAGGGATCAGCTCCTTTTGAAGGATGCAAGGCACACACCACATTCACACTGAGTAATCTGCTGAAAACATGTAACTAGGATGCACCCATACGCCCCACATGATAAATATAATAATATGGCCAAAAGCTTAAGGGACGCCACGAGCAATCACTCCGCCGTGGGGAAGTCATAACACTAGTGCCTCTAGTGTTATGGTTATGGTACCTCCATAACTAGGTGAAACTGGTCATGCATGTATATGGCTATAGGTATTCTAAATTAAACATAAGCAAATCAAACATATAAAATTATACTACGGGAAAACAGTTCGCTGCATACGGGGAATCCTAATAAGGAAAGAATGTCCATACTGAAAGGACGGGAATCCGTACCTTATGTCCAGTGAACGAAGAAGACGAACGGAAGAGAGTCCTACTTCGGTATCACTAATGCTACATAAATACATACGTGTATAAGTATCTGCTTACTAAATACGTAACTGGTTTTATGTCATGTCTTAGCTTGTTTTATACGTTCATGTCATGTTTTACTGTTTTAAGCTTTATACTGTATCTATCTTATATTCTGTCTATTCTGATTAAGTATTACTTGTATTTCATGTATTAATATACTTACTGTGTAATAATAAGTAACTTTCTAAAAATAGCAGGTTTCCTAAAATAGAAAGTTTCCAAAAATAGAAAGCTACCAAAAATAGAAAATTTCCAAAAATATAAACTGCTTAAAATAGATAAGTTTCTAAAAATAGAAAGTTTCCATAAATAGATTAGCTGCCTTAATTAATAAGTTTCTAAAAATAGAAAGTTTCCATAATTAGATATAAGCTGGTTAAATAAGCTAATTATATAAGCTTAAGTGTTTTCTGATTATTTTTCTAAGTCATATTGATATAAGGTATAGTTTATTAATTATTACATGTAATTTAAATAAACTATAGGTTAAAAGTATTTAATTAAATATATCATGTTTTTAATTAAATAAAGTTAAATACTTAGGTTAAAACATGTATTATTAACTATTAATAATATAACCTAAGTCATGTTAATTAATTAATTATAAACATGGTTTTTAATAATTAATTAATTATAAAGTCTAGAAAATATAAATACTTAGGTTAAAAATCCATGATCTAATAATAAAATTATAACCTAAGTCATGTTTTATTAAATTAATCATGTCATATTTTATTAATTTAATTTTTAACATATGATTATTAAAAGATAATCCTTAACATAAACCATGAACCGGATCGTGACTAGAAATCGTGAAACGGACCCGTAATCAACACCATACCCCGAACCATTTTGGGGTTCTCCCTTGTTTGCTGCTGCCATGGGACCCACACCACTAAATCGAGACCTTGAGGTCTCGGTGGTGGTCCATAAGCCAAATCGAGACCCCCTTGGGGTTCGGTTTAGGCGTCGGCCACAACAAAATACCCCTAAATCATCCGTTTTTATTTATCCCATACCATTTACATGTTTGATTTATGTTTTTAATTAGCTTTTTAAAAACATCATGTTCTTATTTAATTTATTAAATCGAAACAAAAAGAAAAAGGATTAAAAGGTATACCGAATATGTGAATCAATTAGGGATGAACACACACGAATCCTCGCATAATTTCCAACATCAAAATCAACCCGAACACCCCTCCATGGAGTTTTTGGGTGGCAGCCAAAAACAAAGGAGGAGGAGGAGGAAAACCTTTTTTAGGGTTTTGATTTATTTTACTGTAAAGTGAAAATGACTAGAAAATTTACCTTAACCCCTTTCTTAGTAAAAATTTGTTGGGCTTGGCCCATCCTTCTTTGGTGTAACCGCGGGTAGGGGCCCGACATGGGGTACCCGTACCTTTTCCCGAGTCTATTTATTTTAGTGTTCGTTCGTGTTTAGTCGTGTTCGTGTTTTATGTATTCTCGTTAAATATTAACCGTGACTTAATATATTTATTTGTGTTCGTAATAAATATATATACATAATTAATATTAGCTCGTGATTTAATTACGTTCATGATTTCATGATCGCATGTTCGTGATTAATTATTGTTCAAATAATTATTGTGTGTTCGTACGTAATAAATACTTATCGTGTTCTAACACGTACGTAATACTCGTAATACTTATACGTGAAACGTAAATATGTTATAAAAGGAAAGTTTTAATCATATACGTACGATCTTAAGGGTACTATTTATGGTAAAAGTATGCGGGTTTTACATTTATAATCCTAAAATGATGCATGAATATGCTCATGTGTTTATAAGTGACTTAATAGTCCCAAAATGATGCCTTGTGTTCTGTATGCTCATAAAATGTAGCCATACATAATGTTTGATGAAATGTAGTATGTCCGTATGCTCATATAGATGTAGTCATACATGTTGTTTGTAGTTTAAAGTCCTTGTTGCTCAAATGTATCAACTATTCCCAGATATGTTAAATGCTCAAAGCTTAAGTGATCAAAATGATGTATGCTCATGAGTGATGCATATGATTGTGCAAAATTTTATGCAAAGGTGAATATATATATATATATATAAATATATATATATATATATATATATATATATATATATATATATATATATATATATATATATATATATATATATATATATATATATATATATATATATATATATATATATATATATATATATATATATATATATATATATATATATATATATATATATATATATATATATATATATATATATATGTATATATATATACATATATATATATATATATATATATATATATATATATATATATATATATATATATATATATATATATATATATATATATATATATATATATCATGTGACGTGTACAATGATGTCATAGTCAAAACCTGAAAACTGCAGGTTTTACATTTCAGATGTAAACTAGTTTATAAAACATGTTCCAGGTTTTCCAGGACTTACACTTATTCTGCTACATTTCATACTTTACTTATGTTTTAAGTTAATCCTATTATGTCATATATCCGTTCGTTGAGCGTATTGCTCAGCCGTATTTTCTTCCATGTCCCCAATACGGTAGGTACCTAAGGACACGCTTGAGCATTTGGAGCACGTGCATAGGATGGAAGCTGCCTCAGACTTCTCCTCCTTTTGCCTTCATATATTTATGCTTGCTTGGACACTTGTTTGTCCTTTCCTAATTCATTTATTTTATGTATGTTTTGGACTTTTGTTTGGGAATCGATGTTTGATTCCAGTTTTCCTTTTGGTCATGTATGTTTTAGGACATATTACCTTGCATGCTTTGATGACACGCCATAATTATCATGTAACGGTCTACTTATCAAAGTGGGGCGTTAGAATTATGGTATCAGAGCCCAAGGTGTCGACCTGTAGCCTCTAAAACTTGAACTGTGACTAGTGGGTAGTCACAGGCTTTTCC
The DNA here is from genome assembly GCA_025667525.1 of Glebionis coronaria. Taxonomy (NCBI): domain Eukaryota; kingdom Viridiplantae; phylum Streptophyta; class Magnoliopsida; order Asterales; family Asteraceae; genus Glebionis; species Glebionis coronaria. The sequence goes on from JANFOE010001325.1 coordinate 238,115, forward strand.
TAAAACGACGTTTGTTACATTCCATGTAACGATATTTATATTTTTTAATATTGTTGATCCTTACTCACGATGTTTTTTTTCGTTGAAGTTTTGACTAGTATGGATTGGACCATAGCCATCCATATTTAGTTCCATGTTGTTAATTTCTATCCATGATGTTTTTCCTTGAAATTTGACAAGTATGGATTGAACCATAATCATCCATATTTAGTCACATTTCATTTCTTCGGATTTTGTGGATTGAACCATAGCCGTCCACACCAGTCAATGTTAAATCTTTGTTGATTATACTTTTATGTTCTTTATGACAACTACGTTTTCATACTCTCATGTTGATTCATTTTCATGCCGATTATGTTTCATGCCTCCTTATGTTGATTATGTTTTCATTATGTTGATTATGCTTTCATGCTAGACATTGATGGATTTCATTTAATCATGCTTTCATGATAGTCATGGTTGGTTTTCATTAATCATGCTTTCATGATGATCATCATTGTATTTCGTTTAATCATACTTTTGTGTTTTCTCTATGCAACCAGAATTATGTCTACGCCGGAATGGCTAGGCTATCATGTTGCTCACTCTAGTTCAGTTCTCTAACCGTTTAATTAATTATTCCCTTTAAAATCATGTAAGATGATTGACACCCATACCGATCATCTCATGTGCATTGCATGTGTACTCCATGTACCATATTCCATGTGTACTCCATGTACCACATTCCATGTGTACGCCATGTATCATACTCCATGTGTACTCCATGTACTGTATCCCATGTGTACTACACGTACCGTAATCCAGGTGTATTTCACTTACGATACTCCATGAGTATTCGCTAATCGATTCTCAATCATCTCGGGCGTATTCCACTTGCCGATATTCTACAAGATGCTGATGCTGCTCATAATTTGGAGATTTTACAAATGCTGATGCTGCTCATAATTTGGAGACTCTACAAGATGCTGATGCTGCTCACATATTTGGAAATCCTACAAGACGAAGACAAAGGCATTAGATCGAAACGACCGGACGAGAAAGATGCTTCATCACTAGACGATTACCATCACATTCCATGTCCTGACCTCTCAGATAAATGACACACGTCACCCAGTTGTCTTTTCAGGCATAAGAGTAGGAACCGGTACTAGCCGTCTACTCAGCTGAATATACATGAATCACAGTCATGATAATGACCGTCATGGAACTGACAGACAAGGAGATATTGACAGCTACCATGACATCAACTATTCTGGAAATAACAACAGAAACTCTGGCAACGGACGTAACAAGAAGTACAAAGGTTAGCAGTCCAACCGATTCGCCAATTCGAGCATTATAACCTAAAAGTTTCAATTTCATTCATTTTCACATCTCGTGACACATGTCAAGACATCAGTCAAGACACATGTCTCACGTATATTTTTGGAAGACACATGTCAAGAGATCAGTCAAGACACATGTTTCAAGCATAATATCCGAAGATGCATGTCAAGACATCAGTCAAGACACATGTCATACACATATTTTCCAAAGACACGAGTCAAGACACATGACTTACGTATATCTTATGAACCAGGTCCTTAGTAATTCAAGGTACCCTCCAAGGGGTATACCCATCCTGTTGTGCGATGTGTGAATCAGACCACCAAAGTTTCAACAACCATCATCGACGTATTATTCACATTTGGACATGCAGTGTTCGTTCTGTGGGAGACGGACGAAACACATTCAGTGAAATTCTGCCATGTTTACTTCATGTATTGACATGGCACCTTCATTTCTTGATCACATATTATGTATATCCATGCCCAAAAAAGACTACGTTCGTATCACCCGGTATAAAGAATTTCTTCAGTTTGATGACAAGATCCATTCTGCTAACGCACTTCCCTTGGGCATGTGCGGGTTCGATATGATTTTGATTATGGACTGGTTAGCAGCATATCGTGCTACGATTGATTGCCATTCATATCAGATCATATTCAGCAATGTTAAGGCTCCTTGAATACATTCATCATGGTTTGCTACCAGGAAAATCTATACAAATTATTTCTGCTTTACAAGCATGTTCTTTATTATCACATGGCTACGAAGATTTTCTAGCTACCATGTATGACGCAACTTCTGAAGTTCGTTCTATTCGTGATCAGCCGATTGTTTTCCGAGTTCCTAGATGCATTTGTAGAAGAACTACCGAGTATATCATCCATTCGTGAAATGAAATTTTACATTGAGCTTTAGGAGTTTGAGGAACAACCGCAAGAGTTGCTAGAACGAGGTTTTATTCTCCGAGAATATCACCCTGGGTGCGCCAGTTCTTTTTATCAAAGAAGAAGGACGGTAGCATGAGGTTATGCATCGATTACCGTAAATTGAATAGGATCACCATTCATTATTGTTACCCTCTTCCAAGTATTAATAATCTATCCGACCAACTACTAGACTCTAAACACTTTCCAAGATCAATTTACGATCAGGCTACCATCAGTTGCGAGTGAAAGAGCAGGACATTTCCGTGACTGCTCTTCGCATACGTTATGGTCATTATGAATTCATGTTTGTACGTTTTGGTCTCACGAATGCCAAGCAGTAATTATGGACTTAAGAAATCGAGTTTATATGAATTCCAAACACGTTCGTCGTGTTGTTTATTGCTAACATTCTGACCTTCTCTAAGTCTAGAGAAGGGCATGGAGACCATCTTCGCGTTATGTTACAAATTCTACGACAGAACAAATTTCACACTAAAATTTTTCCAGTACGAATTTTTGGTTGATTTCAGTGACACCCTAAATCGCATTGTTTCTCATGGTTAGTTTTATCATGACTAAGCTTACTCGTAAAGGAGAGAATCCTACACTAAATTATGTGTTTCAGAGGATCCTACGCTAAGAGAGGTCTAATTTACCGAGATTGATAGTCTTCCAAAACTTCTAGGTATCTAGTTTCTACAAATATGTACCATGATCTTAAACCACATTGTGGTGGAGCGGTGCGAAACAAGATGCAGTTACGTTCATATCTAAATGCCTGACATACCAGCAGGTTAAGATAGAACGCCAACAAGCTAGTAGTTATTTCCACCTTTAGAAATTTCTGAATGGAAGTGGACAAGATCTCCATGGATTTTGTTACCGGACTACCACAGGCTCAGAAGAAGCATAATGCTATATGGGTCGTCGTTCGACCATTTAACCTAGCCTACATGTTTCCTTTCATCCGAAAGGATTACGCAGTTAGCAGATCTGTGGGAAGTTCAGCAAGAGATCGTATGATTTCACGGTATTCTGTCAACAATCATATAAGCTAGAAATTTACGTTCACGTTCACGTTTACGTTAATGCTCACAATTTCGTCTCACCTTCGCGTTCATGACATTGTACGCGTTTACATCCTTATTCCATTTTACGATTTGCTTTTCGTACTCACGTTCATGACATTATTCACGTTCATGATCGTATTCTATCTTACGATTTACGTTTCACATTTCATTATGGAAAGATTTGCAAGAAGCTTGGGAGACCAGAATCAAGTTTCACAAAACTTTCCATCCTCAGACAGACGTTTCACGTCACATTTCATGCCTTATCTCATATCATTTGACATTACCTCCTCAGTTATCACACGTGCACGATATGTTTCACGTATCATGTTCACCCTACATTTCTCATATCACGTTCACCATACATTTCGCATATTTCATTCACCCTATATTCACGTGTCACGTTCATAATTGTTCACATATCACGTTCACAATTGTTCACGTAATACGTTTCAGTAGGTCTTGCGCATCATTGCTCAGAGGTTACAAATGTCTTAATTTCAGGTTATCTCACATCGTAATGTTTCATTTACCCTAGCACGTTATTTCTTATCCACTTGATCAGATTCATGAGGATCTATCTTACTTTGATGAACCAGAAACTTTTTTGTATCGTCAAGACAGGGTCCTGAAGACCAACATTGGTATGTTCGTCAAGTTATTTTGGAGGAACCTTTCCGAGCGGGAAGCCACTTAGAAAAGGAGGATTCCATCCGGACTTCTTATCCTCATTTCCTTCCGTAATCCGGGGATGTTCTTTTTAGCCACGTCACGTTCCATGTTCTCTTCAGTCACGCCACGTCCATGTCCGTTTCAGCTTATCGTATCTCTAATTCGAGGACGAATTATTCTTTTTAGAGGGGAAGAGTTGTAAAACTCACATAAAATACATAATAACATTAATTACACAAAAACACGGATTAATTAAAACTTTATAATTAATTAATACACGACAAGTAATCATGAACATTAAATGTTTAAACACAAGTATTACGTATGTTATTTATTTGACGACAAGTATTTACATATATTTAATACGTCACGACAAGGTAGATAACGTGAACTATTAAATCACGAATATAATATATATATATATATATATATATATATATATATATATATATATATATATATATATATATATATATATATATATATATATATATATATATATATATATATATATATATATATATAGGAGGGCTTTCTTTTCAGAACCATTTCAAGTGACAGAACTATCAGAACCATAATCAGCCAATAAGAATTTAGTATTATTAAAGAATTTCATTTAAATCAAAAGGGCATAATAGGAAAACCTATAGTTTACTTTTGTTTGTTATTAGTTTTTTATTTAATTTCTCAATTTCTTTATTTTCTCGAAATTAAAAATAAGTTTTTTTCTTAATATTCGAATTTTATTTTTGTTTATTTTTTTTCGAAATTAGTTTTTCTTATAATTTTTTTTCTTTTGCTTTTTAAATTATTTTATTTTTTTAAATTCAAAAACATTAGTGTTTTGAAAAAAAAAACAACTTTACATGTATAAACATACATGTTTTTGTACTTTACAATTTTTTGAATTTTTCTATAAACATACATGTTTTTCGTTAGAGTTTTTACGTGTGCACATATATTTTTTAATAATGTAAATTTATAGCAAACTAAAAACATACACTTTTGATATCAATTAAAATAGAAATTATTAATAATACCAAAAGTACACATACATGTCCGCCTCAAAAACATACATGTCCGCCTCAAAAAACATACATGTCCGCCTCAAAAACATACATGTCCGCCTCAAAAACATACATGTCCGCCTAAAAAACATACACGTCCGCCTCGAAATCATACACGTCCGCCTCAAAATAAGTCACTTGTTACCAAGAATACTTATAATACTATATCCCTTCTACAAATATCTCAACATCCTACCTCATGTATCCCTCTAACATGATCTCTCTCTCTCTCCCTCTCTCTCTCTCTCGTAATCCCCATCACACACAGGGAATCCAGTCAACTGTGGTTTAAAGACAACACCAACCGAGAACATACATGTTTTCCGAGAACATACCTGCACAAACAAGCAAAACTACTTTTTTAGTCATGAGAAATGACATACTCAATCCTATATTTGCATAAAAATGAACTATGTTGTTTTATTAGTCAATTGCATCTTGTATTTAAAAAACAAAGCGTAACATGAGAATCTTAGTTAAATAAATGCATTCATAATTTAAATAAAAAAATGTGGCAACAACCTAAATATTAATGTAAATTTCTCAGTAAGGTTCTTGTGAACTAACTAACTTCTTTTATGATTTTCAAACAAAGTATCTATATTATTGAAAAACAAAAGAAAAAAAACATGTATGTATTATTACCAAAAACATGGATATGTTATTAAAAAAACAACCATGTATCAATAAAAGAACATATAAATAACTCGTCAGTTATTTTTTATAGCATCATTGAGATAAATTTTATTGGTCTTTTTTCATCTACACTTGCGTAAACTGTATTACCTTTATTTTTTTAAGTATTCAGATTGCATTAGATGTATCCAATTTTCTAGTGTAAAAAAATGAATTAAAAAAGATTATAATTTGTTTTTGTTGACATTTTTTTAACATTGACAATCACGACAAACAAACATGAAATATTCTTGCATTTCTTTTTAACTTTGTTCTTATCAAGACCCACCTTTTTCCATATCAAGACTCATAATTAAAATATTAGTTAATTCTAATGTGTTCCTTAACCAACATTCAATCCTTTTAAAATAGATTATTATGACTAAGAACCATAAACTATTTAAAAGACATACATGTTTCTTATAATGTAAAGTATAACTGTTTCGAATCTTCTGAAAACATATATGTTTCTATAACAAAATCTCACATGTAAAAAACATACATGTTTCTTATTAGCCAAAACACTAATGCATTAAACTTTTATCACGACACAAACATATATATTCGCGAAAAACATATATGTAAACGAAAAAGGATAAACACAAATTTAATTCTATACAGTTTAAGTTTAAGGACTATTTTTTATATAATACTCAAGACTCTATATTTGTTTTTTGAACGAATTCAATAACAACTTGGCCAACAATGACAAACACATAGATATATTAACAAATAGATATGAAAAGCGGTGCACAAAATCATATGTGGTTGATCAATCCTTTTATTATTTAAATATTTAATTATTGATGTATAGATATGGTCGAACTAGAAGGATATACTCATACTGATTCGAACAATATGCTTTTAAAATCAAAATATTGCATAATCATGCAATTAAACTAAATTCATTCTTTGACTATTATTTTATCTCAATGGTGAGATGATTACCATCATATCATTTTACCAAGTAAAAAAATGAGAAAAACTTTTAGAAAATGAACCTTGATAATCTTTTGTAGCTTATCTTCACCATTGACACCAAGAAAAAAGAGGCTGTAAATGATCATAACTTATATTGATCAATAAGAGATTAGGCTGTAAATGATCATAACTTATATTGATCAATAAGAGATTAGGTAACATATATTTGATCTAAGGTAAACAAATATTATCTAAAAAGATCTAATGACAAGAATTACCTTGTGATTGTTGCTTCTTTTGATTCTGAATTGGTAGGATTATATGGATTCGATCGGAGATTAGTTTAGAGAAGGTGTGGGAAGAAGAAAATGGAGCGGCTGTTTTTGAGATCGGATGATTAATTAGGTCAAAATAAATTAGATAGTTACTGCAATAAAAAAAACGTGATTTGATTTATATTTTTTTAGCAATGAGTTGATTTACATAAATGGAGAGATTTTAGCTAAAAGTTGAATACCTTATTTACCCTTATTTATTAATTTTCAGTCAAACTTTTTTTTTCTAATCACAAAAATGCCATTGTGCATTGTTATATTATATATTATGCATTAAATAGTGTAACAAACATGGTTCTGACAGTTCTGACATTAAAAATGGTTCTGAAAAGAAAGTTACACTATATATATATATATATATATATATATATATATATATATATATATATATATATATATATATATATATATATATATATCTATATATATATATATATATATAT
>JANFOE010001326.1:0-30889 GCA_025667525.1 Glebionis coronaria
ATATATATATATATATATTATATATATATATTATATATAATATATATATATAATATATATATATATATATATATATATATATATATATATATATATATATATATATATATATATATATATATATATATATATATATATATATTATATATATATATATATATATATATAATATATATATATAATATATATATATATATATATATATATATATATATATATATATATTATATATATATATATATATATATATATATATATATATATATATATATATAGATATATATATATATATATATATATATATATAATATATATATATATATATTTGTATATGTATGTATGTATATATATATATATATATATATATATATATATAATATATATATATACATACATATACAAATATATATATATATATATATTTGTACTAGTTGCGTAACCCGCCCAACGGCGGGTTCGGTTCATAAACGATTTTTTGTTAGAATGTTGTTATCGATCTGTTATGTTAGTTGGACATATAAGGTTTAACCGTATTTGTTTAAAAGAACTTAATGTTTGATTACGTTTGGGCTTGCCCCACCCATCGAACGGATTATATGTTATGTTAAATTTTTTACGTTCACAAATAAATGGGTATGTGTTTGTTTGTATATACATTTCTTTAACTTGGATGTCTTTTAATACTAACACATGCGTATGTAGCAATAGTTTCGATTCCTTTTGCATCGTGCTCGTTTTTTTGCATACAAATTTGAACTTTTATTTATGTTATATATTTTAGAATTCACCTCTGGGATGCATTGAGTTTGTCTTAGAAAATACTTTAACTCACAATCACAATGACATTAATGCACATTGTTTTTCATGATTGTTTGGAAAGCATTCCTTTGTGAGTCGTTCCATATGTGTTTTGTCCTCGTTTACGCTCTTATAAATCTAATTGTGAAATTTAAGATATTTCATAGGATCAAATCCTGAACGCGCATTTTCATAATGTAGGGCTTTAAAATCTCCTCTTCATAACCGTAATATTTATCTTTAAATAAATTAAAATGTAGCACGGAAGCAAGTTGTACATAAGGATCCTCAAAGCACACATAATTCTACATGGAACAAACATGAAAATCATGTGGATTCCAACACAAATGATTTTGAAAAGTTATCGGTTACAAACAGTGAATGTGGAGGTGGCAAATCTTGCCCATTTGATAATGTGGGTACTTTTTGCTCATTTTCAAAAATAGATGGGGCATTTTTTGCCCATTCTTTATTATTAATAGGCTAAACGGGCGCATATGTAAGAAACTTATGGGCTTAATGGGCGCACATGTAAAACACTAATTATGATACTCGACGGATTTTTATATTTAGTTTTTATCCCTGGCTTTTAAACAAGTATTTTTATTTATTAATTCTACATTTTCATATGTCTTTTTTCTCATTTTAGCTTGCGTCCGTTTAGCCCGCCCGTTTTGCCCGTACCCGTTTGGCCCGCCACACGTTTAGTCCGCCGCCTATACCCGTCCGTTTTGCCACCTCTAAGTGAATGTATACACCTAAGATCTATTTAGTTCTCTTTCGTGTCAATAAAATATCCTTGCAACCTGATCATTTGTTCTTATTATCTTTTTTAATATAGTACCATGTTATGAAAAAAGTATACAACCAGTTTTTTTAGTTGACCCTTATTTTTTTAAATTTTATTTAACAAATGAGTCATTATGAAAATATTTCATTTTAATGGTACTTGTTTGCTATGATAAGCAAAATCTGAGAAACTCTTAGCACCATCTTCAACCTGTTATGTGCACAAAGTTTATCGCACTTCTTCCACATTATATTTCTATGTAATTTTAATCAAAAGTCTTTTAACTCCATAAACCACCTTTTAACTTATGTTATTCATTTTAACACTTGTATATTTTTGTCTCAAAACAGATTCTTAATCACATTTGCAAACAACCACAAAAATGAAATAGAAAACGTTGCTAGTGCATTTGGACATATAGCAAAGTGCAAACCAATAAACAGAACTATAAGAATGATGCCAATAGTTCGGTAGTCGATAGACTCGGCTATTGAGTGCTTTTCATAAGTAGGTACATATATTGCTTTTTCAAACTTGAGCTTCAACAAAAACCTTTTCTTACATTATCAGATATAGGTAGCAGGTTGCCTCAACCACAAAATAACGTGAGTATTAATAAGGTTAGGAGTGTGTACTTCGCCATCAACTTTAATAGATCAGAAAGAAAGAACTAATAAATGTATTCGTCGTCTTCAGCTATTATTTTTTTATCTATACAATTAGTTTACCATCATCGTCAGTGGGCATTATTCTATATAATGTTGGTGTCGATCCATTCTCGATATCGAAGTCAGAAACACGACTGTCTTCGATAACCGTTTCATTAAATATCAGTACATTTCCCTCGTCATCAACCTCATCATCTACAAAGGATTTCACTTTGGAAATGGTCTGACGGTTTAACATGCGGGTCTTGGCAAATGTCTTTAAATATACTCCTTTTTTATCCATAACTGTGAGAGTGGATCTCTTCTTTACGTCAAAAGTCACAAAGGGCGTTGTTGTCGTCGAGGAGTGTATCATTATAGATCAACACTAATTTTGACGGTTCTATGTCACGGATAATGGTTATCTCGTTGTTGATGGTGTTTGGGAGTTCGACTTTCAAAGTGCGGATATACCCATTGTTGAACTTGACGGATATTGGGACCAATCCTTTTTTTCTATGGGTGAGTGTTGGGATGGAACCTGTAATGATGCCAAGTTGGCAAGGGTAATAATGTTCTCCTTAAGAAGCTCTCAATTGAAGATCAATGGCTGCTCTACAACAACAGGAATATATACTTTACTTTCGATCTTGCTTTTCAGATCCAAGATGGTGTATGAGATGTTGACTTGCAGAGAAATCATCTTTCTAGTGCGGGTCTTGACGGTTATACCTGTGCATTAGTAAGAAGCAACCACCAAAACAAAGCTTATTTCAGTATTAAGTTTGGTAATGCTAATAAGTAAATTGACGCTAAGCATGAGAGATGCAACAATAAGCAACAATAAATCCTTTAAGATAACAGAAAGAAAGAAAGGTTCAGAAAACTAACATTAGGAGTACTGATGATAATCCATGTCCATGACAAGTATACATATCGGCATCATCCATCACCTATTCCCTTTTTATGCATTTTAAGTTTCAGATGTAATATATACCAGCTCGTAGAACCGCCAATAAAGTCCTCCCCGGTGCTTTTTATTATGTTTGTTTTATCAATGAAACGGATACTTTCCAAGAGCTCTCTTAAACACTCGAATCTGCAGAAAAAAATATGCGAGAAGGCAAGAAAACCACCTGAAACCAAAATGAATGTAAAACCCTTCAGAAGATCTATGAGCCTCCTGTATGCCATGTGATTATAAGCACAGTTCATTTGTTCATGGCGTTCTACGCTGTGATTATAAGCTTCTGATCTTTCAGAAAGTATATGTGACAAAAGCTAATCTGGTATTATATTGTTATAAATCTTTTTAAGTTGTTATGCTCTTATAAATGTAGTCAAGTGCATTGGTTGTTTAAGGACTCATGTCAATGATAATTTGTAGAGGTGGCACTCATTCACTTATGTATGGGTTAATTTACATAATTACGATTAGGTTTTATAACTGTTGGGTAGAAACTCTTTGTTAATAAACAAACGGGGCAAAGTGGCTAGTATTTCTGAACTATGAAAGAAAACCTGACCTGTCAAAGTTTTCTATAATGAAAGGACTAATTCGAGCCCCTCTAGTCTCTGGTTTCTTGTACACGTCTGTTAGCACTTGTAACACGTCCCCATAACTGAACTATTAACTCCCTACCGTTATTTACCGTAAAAAAGTAGATTCAATCTTCTCGCACATTATCCGGGTGCTAAGATCATCTATCCGCTAGAAAATGGAGTGTTATCTAATACTTGGGGCGACCCCTACTGTGGCTTCAGCCTTCTAAGGTGTAGGTTCTTTGTAGTTTCCTAGAGCATGAATGCATGATGCTTGGGTACTTTTGTATAAAGGACGCTTACTGTAGCAAAAGAATGTAACACTTCAGTGTAAATTGAATTACTCAAAATGAATAAAACATAATATTTAATATCTTGATTATTGATACAGCTCCGAGTAAAAGAAACTTTTTAGTAGATCTATCCAACTGATTCGTTTAGAATTGCTATAGAAAAACTGTTTTGACCCGTTAGGCCAATATACCACACATCCAAATTTACAGGAAATTCACACTGCGAAACAAAGACAGTAAAAAACAATGAAATAAGCTCAAGAAAATTACCTGCAAGGCAGCAGCCTTCACATCACCCAAGAGGAAATTTAATCCCTTTCCTTTGTATATGCCAGCAACTTTACTGTATTTTGACTTGTAAGCAGCAATTTGCTCATGCTCGAAATCTAGAAACAACACAGCCTTAGAATTAAGTTTAAATAAGAAAGAATATTTACTGGACCCATAAACTAATCAATCCCAAATGAAAGAGGATAATATTGTTATATAGTCAAAGCAGAAGAATGCTCCTCTACTCACCTCAAATATAGAGATTGCACTTGGACGCAACTGGACTCGAGAACACACCTGGACCCTTCTTGTCAGGTTGTGAATAACCACTGTCATATTCCTTCTTTAAAAGTATGTCCAAGCATATTCTACAATCGGCAACTGTGTGAAAATAAGAGACAACCTAAAGAAACCATTCATAATTAAGTGTGTAACTCATGTCTCTTTTGACACCAAAACTGGATGTCTGGATCTTTACGAAGTACAATCTAGGCTTACCTATTCCATTGCGGATCCATTGTTAATACAGACTAACGTTATAGATTAGATACAAGCTTTTTATTTAGTTTTATGATTATACCTTTATGTTCAATCAGAGTCATACTTGCTACCTAAAATCAGAGAATAGAAAACTAATTCTAGCTAATTCTTTTAACTTTGAATTGATAAAAGTAGCTACGTGTTACTTTCTTTGTTACCAGAAGTGCTGACAACATACAATTGGCTATAACGGAGTTAGCATGATGGGCGGATTGAGTTCGTTATGGGATAGAAAACTTTGATAATGTTGACTTATTTAAGCTCTTCTTCACAACAGCTTATTAAAGTTTTCAACGGAGTCATTCTTCGAGCACTTATTTTCATTGCCACTAATCTTGTCAGTACATAGATACACAGTGCCACTGAAAACAGACACGCATGATTGAACTTCTTTTATTGATGACCGAGAAAGCTGATAAAATAGATCTTGGTGTGAAAAAGAGGATCCATTAGATATGTGAAAAATGGATACTAATTTTACACAAAAAGGAAAGCAAATCATTTTCATTCAAGATCAATGATACATTACTTATAAATAAATTATGAAAGGTATGACACAACCATAAAAATTTACCTGCACTGAGACATCGATTGATCTCCCTCATCCATTGCACAATCAATCGTTATTTCTCTCCAAGTTTGACAAGAAGGGCCTGCTTAAACCATACCAGCAGACAGGCTATCCAAACAACAATATATCTACACTTATTATAACATCTTAAGAAAAGATGGCCAATCAATGATACATCTACCTGCAAATTCGATGAGCATATAAGATGAACATGATACATCTTTTATTAACATGTGAAAATGTGCTCGAATTAATAATTATATAGCAAAGTCTCACCTGCAAACGGGTCTTGAAAAATATTATTGCAACGATGCAATGATATCGTAACACCACATCGTGCTTCATAACCTTGGGTTCATCCATGTCACGTGCTGACTTACTAACTTGGGTCGTATTCAGATTACCATATCGTGCTTCACAAACTTTGAGGTAATATTGAGTTCCTTGACAGTGTGAGCTGCTTTGGACTCCCTCATCTCACGTACCCTTTAAGCAAAATGAAACAAAATATATTTAACTGAAAGAGGTCGTGTGGATGTTGTGTTGAAGATTATGGCTGATATGTAGGAAACCAGGGTGTTTGCAGCCAAAATATTAGTTGTAAATATGCAGGAATATTGAAACACTATCTATATTACACACGAATAGATTATCAGTAGTACCCACCTTACTAATAGTCGAGTGTCGTGCAACCAGCAACCATGCAAGGAATTGTCAGTGGTTTCCAAATCTCTGACGGATCCCTCACCGTCTTATTTGTAGCTACCATCCTGGTGACATGTGCTGCAACATCACATTTTTTCTCAGCTTACCTTCAATTGTTAATATACCCATTTAACCTCATCAAGCTATAAAAACCGAGCATTGATAAATCACTAAGGTTTAAGGCTACTTGCCATCGGCTTGACATTCAACCATGTGAATAAATTTGCAATACTTTTGATACCATATCCGGATGTACCTCATCATCAGCTGTAACTTGTGGTGATATTGATGCAAGTAATGTCTCTAAATTCTACAACATATACTATATATATACAAAATGTCACAAATAAACGTGGATCTAATGTGTCATGATGATTCTAACTTTTGTGTACACAGTAATAACAGAAGCTAGAATAGCTAGATGGAGGTATGCAACATTCCGATTGCAGTTTTGATACAGATAAAATGAGAGCTTTAATAAAAGGTTTTGATTTTATATTTTTTAGGCTAAAATTAAACATGAATTAGTATAGTGATAAAAGCAGATATTACATACATCAGCAGGTCATCGGTCGGTGGGGCCCTTAACCTCATCCTCCCGCAAACTGATTCTGTGATTCCGCTCTGATTGCTGTTTGATACGCCCACATCACCTCCCATAGGCACAATGTCTGTTCAAAATTAAGCTCTCTTTTAAACAGAACCACTACCCTTCTGTACATGGACACACAATCCTCTACCTGGAACTCCACCAAGTGCTTGTAAAACTGAGAGTCCTTTCCTTTATAATCTTTGACACTATATTAAACTTCCGCCTAATTCCTACTTCATCAAGTTTGAAACTATGACGTGATTTTTTCATGAAACTCACAAAGTACCAGAAAGCTTAACTGTCGTCCCCCATTACTAAGATGATTGGTGACAGTAAATCACTCCTTCCTTGGCAGTAACCTATCTCTGAATTGTGCAACGCATGTGGTGCAAGGCTTGAAAATATTTGAAATCACGATTGATACGATATTGTTAACAATGTACCTGTAATCTCGAGATACGATTTTCTACAAATGAGTGTGCTGGAGTGAATCATAGGTGCAGTAATGTGCTACAAACACGATAACCAACAACTATCAAATATTTAACACCATCCCACATAGGGTTGTTTCGTTTGCTTACTTTAACTGTCAAATTTGATTCCCTTCCCTTTCTGCCGGAGCATGACACACAAAAAAATTGAAATGGAAAAAACTTCTTGTTTTTTGAAGCAATAGATTATTGAGATTAGATAATCTATTTTTTTGCAGCAAACTGTTTTTATACTACAATGATGATTTTAGTTTAAGAAATCGTAAACCTATACCTGTAAGACCTATAAGATTTTCTTGAAATATTTGATTATGGAATAATATTTGGGACACATATAAGTTATTAGCGGTCAAACTGTGTGGGCAAAAAGTGTTTCAGGTCAACCTGGCATAGACCCGTTTAACCAGTTACCCGACCTATGCTAGGAAACGACAATGAAAACACGAAGTGCTATTTGTTTAGAAAACTTACCAAAGAAGAAGGTGTTTTTGCTATATCACTCAATTTTCTTGATAACCTGAAATCACATAGCTAATAATACAAGCAAACGAAAGATGTTAGTATAAAATAGCAAATCAGAATCATAAATAGAGCTAAACGTACTTTTGTACGACAATTTTCATCTAATAAGATGTTTGAGGGCTTCAAGTGACAGTAGATAATTCCTTTTGAGTGTAAAAACCTTAGGAAATTTGACAATTTAAGAACAAAGTCAAATGATACAGACTTTACACCCATATACAAATACAAAAAAGAATAAATAAATAATTCTGTTGATATGAAGGATAGAGAGATTTTACCGCAAACCTCTCACAAGATCCCGTCCAAGGTAATGATGAATATGATGAATGATATTAGGGTTTATGATGATGTTAGTGTAGCATTGTTACAACGCACTTCAACTCTTTGTGTTAATAGAATGTGTTATAACTCTTGAATTATTTGTATATGTAACTTTCGAATTATAGTAGTAACATACGGTTTTATAAGATGCCAAAAGAACACCATAAGGTTATAAGAGAATAGATAGACTAACCATCGACACAAACTTGACCTTAGAGTAACACCACTATTAGTGGTAAAATAACACCCTATGACCAGCCTTGATCCTACTACATATAGACATGATAGGACGACTTGAACGTTGTGTAGCCGGAGAGATAAGCAGAACCCTGTCAGAAGGGAGTATAAAGATGTAAACTAAACAAAAATCATTGAGTGGCTATGATTTATGAATCCGTTTTTTTTTTCTAGAGTCGTAACAAAAAGAATGGATGATCTCTAGCTTATTATAATCCTTTTCAAAAAAGCATGCAATACAACTAAAAAATTGTACAATGATTCACTTGAATTCCATTGTAAATCTAAAAAAGTTAGAATAATACAATATCGTACACAAAGACAAACCCGAATTCCATGAACGATAGATATTAGGATTTTGCGTGTTGAAGGGTAGTCGAATAAAAAATCATGAGATCATGAATGAATGATTAGCGAATGTATATGAATTTCCATGGCTAATGTTTTGCTCAAGCCTCTTGAATCATACTAATAAAAAATAGTGAAACACAAATCTCCAAAATTTCATATACTAAGAAACAAATTTTTATGAAAAAATTATTTTCTTGAACAAAAAATAAGTTCTGAGAGAAACTTTCCCAGATTTAGAACCATTCTTGCTAATATAAGAATGTGTTGGCTCGTTTATTTTGTGATAAGATGATGTTCAACCCATATAAAACCACCTCGCAATATCATCCGGATTATTGACCTCGTGTGCACATCTTCAACAGACTTGAATCCTATATATCTGCAAAATATGTGATCATAAAATACAAAAAATCATACCTTTATTTGCTCAGGCTCACATAATACCAAATGATTAAATCTGCACTAAAAGTATCTCAATTTGACCCAATACCCAAACCAATATTTTCTTAATATGTGATATTTAAGATAAGAAAAGGTGTGCAATCATACAATCATAGATAAGTAACATCTCTAACTTGTCTTAAACCCCGACATCCCACATTATGAATTTGATGTTCATGTACTCAAGAGTCTCCGTAAAGCATAAGCAATTTTTAAAAAATATCAGCCCAAGAGCATTCTGATTTCTGAACATGTACCTCAAATAGCAGCTAATGACACCCAAATTTGATTATGCAGATTTGCAATTAAAGCTGAAAGAAAGAGTTTTGTTACCAATGGTAGGGTTGCTGGTGTTAATCCCTCCGAAACTGAGATTGTGCAAAATAGTGGTCTTACCCAGCCGCATCGAGACCCACCAATAAGATACGCATCTCCTTCATGGCAGAGAGGCGGCTCAAGAGTTTGGTGGACCTTATCCCTATAAAACAACATATCTTAATGCTAGATCCATAAGAAATTTAAAAATTACTTTTCCATTACTACACTAAAATGGTAGAGTATAGAACTCCTCTTGACGTACCATCTGACCTTGCACCAAGGTGAAATACTAAAGACAAACCAAGCGATCATGGAATTATCTTTTTGGCCCATCATCGTAGCAAGATCAACCTCAACATTATCAAACTTTACACCATACTTAGCAAATGTAGTTTTGGCCTCAAGAAGTGCTTGGTATTAAATCCAAAAAAAATCATCGCGATCCATTTAGTTTATACAACTATGGATCCTAAGGCAATAAGCAGTGAAAAACATGGTGAGATCCAAACAGATCACGACACTTTCAAGGATGGTGACATACAAACCTTCACCGACACGTAATATAGAACAAATTCCATGTAAATTTAAGAAACAAATGTATACACTGATTCATCATTAGGGTTCATAAAAAAGGAGGATGCCTACGTGAATCGAAATCATACATCATATAACTAATTTTTTTAATACAACTTTTATATGTTGCACATAACAAACAAACAATATTATACACTGATTCATGATTAGGGTTTAAGAAAAAGGATGAATTTTGAACCTGTCTGTGATCGAATCCTGGTTCAGCATCTTAACATACCTAAAGACTGAGAAAAAGGAGGCATATAAGGATTAATCGAATGCATGCTTTTAGGAACGAAAAACCTGATTGTTGGTATAGATGTGCTTGATGATATTTCCAATGGATTGTTGGACAAACTAACAGTCGCATATGTTTTAGGGTTTGAAGGATAAACTAACAGTCGAACATATTGAAGGAACAAATGTCGGGGTATTTGAATATTGTCCGAGTTAGGGTTTTAGGGTTATAATCACCACATAAGATTGTGTTTATCCTTCTCATATCTTTTCCAAAATAAAAAGATATCAACATGATACATATCTAAATAATTTTGTCGATAATTTTCAATTTCACAAAGATCTACTTTCCAAAATAAATTAGATATAACCCATTAGCCAATAAGAAAATGACATGTAGGATATGACATGGCACATTTTATTTTCCTATGTCAAACTTAGCCCCATATATATAGTATGTATATAATATAGTATATAAATATATATATATATATATATATATATATATATATATATATATATATATATATATATATATATATATATATATATATATATATATATATATATATAATATATATATATATATATATATATATATATATATATATATATATATATATATATATATATATATATATATATATATATATACATACATATACAAATATATATATATATATATATATATATATATATATATATATATATATATATATATATATTTGTATATGTATGTATATATATATATATATATATATATATATATATATATATATATATATATATATATATATATATATATATATATATATATATATATATATATATATATATATATATATATATATATATATATATATATATATAAATATATATATATATATATATATATATATATATATATATATATATATATATATATATATATATATATATATATATATATATATATATATATATATATATAAATATATATCTATATATATATATATATATATATATATATTATATATATATATATATATATATATATATATATATATATATATATATATATATATATATATATATATATACATATATATATGTATATATATATATATATATAAATATATATATATATATATATATATATATATATATATATATATATATATATAGGGATGGGTTCTAGAGAAAACCTTACATTGGTGGAAAACTTAGAAAACAAACATGCAAGGTAGCTTTTCAACATCTCAAACCTGAAGGTAGAAAACGAAAACTGAAAAAGGCGGAGGGGTTGAATTGCCAACTTCGAATTCTTAATATCAACAATCACAAATATGTAGTTTCTTCTCAGACCGCATCTCCATCACCACCCCTATATCCTCCAGTTACCACCACACCTCTCCACTAAGCCGTCGTTATCTACCGGTCATCATCACGCACCGTTCATCACCACTCCGTCGCTATCCTCCCTCGAGAATTAACTATCCGACCTCCCAATTCCCCAAATCAAACCCTAAAAACATAAAAATTAGAAAATTTTAATAGATGAAAATGACGATCTGATGATATGGAATCGTTTGATTACAATGAATTCGAGCTATTTCACAGCGAAGTCGATGGCCTGAAGTTAGATTTCGAAAGGTAGTTACTTTTAATAAGTTTCTTTGTAATAGTGCATTAGTGATCACAATAAGGCGTCTATTTATTCTAATAGGGGTACCCATTGGTAACAACTGGATAAGACTGTTGCGTCTAAGGGCATTCAAGAGTAATTATTCACTTTAGAAAACTTTAATTATAGATAAGTAAAATGTTGTGATTGTTTTAACACTCAGAAAGTGTTTATTTGTTTATTGAAATAGTTAGAAGCAGATATATGGTTAATGTTGTTTATTCTTAGTTGCTTGTAGTAAGTAGCAGATAAGTGGTTCGGAACCAAGTGATTTGATGTTTATTTTTATTCTTAGTAGTGTAATAATGTTTGATGAGTCGCTTAGAATGTGCGATAACAAAACAAGGAATCAGTATTCAGGAATGCACGTCTGTTCAAATCGAGGCATGATTGCATGATACTAGATAGTGAAATAAAAATGTTAGAGCATTTGTTTGTTGATTATTTAAAGCATATGTTTTGATCAATTTGTTTGTTTAAGAAATTGGTTGGCAATAATATACTAGGGCAACAATTCACAACTGTATTGGGCATTATATCAAACAAGTTTTAGGGAATAAGTTTGAACTTTTTCTAGGGCATCATATCAAAATTATTGGGGCATTATGGCATCTGTTAACAGGCACATTAGGACATCATAGCAAACACGTTTAAGGGAATCTGTTCAAAATTATTCTAGGGCATCATAATATATGTTTACTTCTCCATTTTCCAATTGACATTTTCGTTGTATATTAAAACAATTAGGTTGGTTTATTAGTGTTTAAAGGCAACATGTACAAATATCATTTGCCATTTAAATACAATAAGTTAATAATTAATTGTTAAAAATTATTATCTAAAATTTGAGTCTGGTATTTATGTATGTGGAAGCAGTAGCCCGTCTTACGAAACAAATTAGTAATCTGGTATATGTATATTTACTGGAGCAATATCTACAACTAACTGATTATTTTCTTTGTTTATAATTTTAGCTGTGTTGATGACCCACTAGTGGAGAGAATTGACGACCATGTAAGTAGCGATGAACTGGCTGAATCATCAGAAAATCCGTATTTATTAATATCCGCTGAATCCGAAATAGAATGGTTATGTTCTCATCCTTTCACCTCCACATACTTCTCTGCTGCAAATTTAATTTCTGTTTGATACCATTGAGATTACCTTCTCTATATACTAGAATTTTGTATTCACCAGGGCGACAACAACATCATAAAACTTATGGTTGGAACATAGAGCCCAACTAATTATTTTTAATCTGCGTAACTTATCAGGAATGATATATATCTCACTGGCGGTTTCATGTCATCCGGTGCATCTTTGTCGGAGCATCATGATAAGGTAGTTTCTCTTAGAGGTGTATTTTTGATACTGCATTACTAGGTCTCTGGACAGTTATTTCATGAGCATGTTATGTTTATCATGATCAAAGGCAAGTGTATGGGCATTTAGTTTCTGGAAGTTGTAATCTCGTCTGCAATTTCAAAAGTCACAACAGTTATTCTGTATGGTTAAGGTTTCTTGTGGATATTAGTGCTTTTTTATGAACATGGTTTCTTTGAGAACTTATATTCCCAGCTTCTTGGCTAATGGAGGGCAGTTTAGTATCATAGGATTATGTATGCAAATGTTATTTTAGTCTGCATGCTCAATTTGGTTCAATGGATATTTGTGTGAATCAGTTCGATTACAAGTGACATTGTGGCCTATTTTCCATTTGGAAATTCCCCTTCTGACATGGGTATATTGGTTGGCCTGTGGAAATGTCTTAAACTAGTTGGAAATAGGATCAGGACCTTGTATCAAAAACTGATTCATTTAAAGCTAATTAAGCTGAAATTTAGCTTAGGATACATATAGAATCTTAGTTGTTCTACTAAAAAATGAGACGTACCTTCTGATAAATTAGTTGTTTAGGGAATCTGTTTGTTTGTTTATCTCTGTAATTATCAAATTGAGATGAGATTAGGGAATTACTGAATGATATTGTTTTTCAGGCCAACCATCATGTGCTTGATACTATAAAAATTGTAATTATCAAAATTGAAATGAGATTAGGCACTTATCAAATTTGTATGTTATATGTATCAGGCTCTACTCTAAAGGAACTTGATGTATCTCCCAGTCATGGCCGATGCTCAACCATAACGCCAAAGCCAACACCAAGGCCAACAATCTCATCTCAGGTTTTTCTATAATTCGTATTGTGATGAGATGTTTGGATACCTGCATTTGAACTGAAATCATTTAATTACAACTTGAAATTGCAATATTCTGATGCAAGTGATATCTAAGTTAGTGAATAATAATATGCTTCTAGTAAGAAATAGGCCGAAGTTATAAACTAACAATGTATGTCTTTTTTAGTTTTTCGGGCACTCTTCCCCCTGATCCCCATGATATTCAATTGTCCGTGAAGTCTTCCTTTTCATTAGCATTCAGGTTTGAGGATTTGAATAACAAAAGCTCCTACTTCTTTTGTCTATGAATACTAAATATTACCTGCATAAATCTTTATGAATTAGTTCCACCAAATACCTTAAAAACTGCAACAAGAAAAATGTTCACATCAAAATCTGGATCAGTTTATTTCTGCTTTTTGACGTATACATTAGCAGGATGATATTCCATCAGAAGGTATACGTGATTTTTTTTCTTTCTTTTGGTGGTCGTTAGCGCAGGTATAATGAAAAACTGGATATGAATTGAGCACATGTTTTGATATTTAGGTCTCCTATTTGATTTAGGGCTCCTATTTGACATGGGTATGGAATGAAGATACAAATAATATCAAGACCAACCGAGCTACCTTCTGCTGTTATGCATGTTGCTGCCTTTGCAGGTATATATTATCATCATTTTAGATTTACATTTGCTACTTGCGCTCTATTTAATTGTTTTCGTGTTTATTTTATTCAGTTTCAGCTACTATATCAATTAGGCAATTTAATCAACTGTAGGTAAAAATGAATACAGGTTACATGTTACAAATTATAGGTCTTGTCCGCTATAAATATTTTTTTACCGCATGTTTTTTATCCACTCAATAAACTGTATGCATAACATTTGATTTTTAAAAAGTCACATAAGGTATGTATGAATAGCATATCTTATAATCACATGATGTCTTTGTTCGGGCTTATATAGCCGGTTATGACTTACTTGGTTTGGGTTTATGTTTCATAAGCTCCCTTTTTGTGCCTTATTTTGAAATTTTTCAGCTTGTAAGTATACTATTTCATATTAAGCTTATATAAGTTGCCGAAAAGAAAAAAAATAAGCCACAAAAAATGAGCTTGTGAGACATTTAAAAGGTTACACTAAGGTTATTTCAGTTTTACATGTGAGAATATTAGTGCATCTGTTTGGCCATATCAGTGCATCGATTTGCGTGTTTAGATCATCTGTTTGGATATTTTAGTGCATCCATTTGCGTGTTTACGATTTGAATCGAAATTGAAAGACTGGTTATTGCTTTAGCTACTGGCCAGAAGAGATTCATGCCTCTTTATGCAAACTTGTTGAAAATTATGCTAGAAAATTGGCAAGTCGGGGACTTTTGACCACGGCTATGGAATATTTGAAGCTAACGAGGATTTGTCTCCTGAACTTTTGATATTAAGAGATCGGATAACCCTTTCATCTAAACCAGGATGTGCTTAAATTCTGATTTTTTTATAAACTAAAGTACCTTCTCTTTTTAACGTTTTACTTAGCAAATTATGTTCACGCTCAACCACAAATGCCACTGTGTGTGGTGCAAACCATCAAACTAAATTTGTTGTCGAACCAATAGAAACTAAATTAATAATGTTTTCGGGCATCAGTTCAAAACTGTTTTCGGGCATCAGTTCAAAACTGTTTTTAGGCATTAGTTCAAAATTGTTTTTAGGCACCAGTTCAAAATTGTTTTCGGGCATCAGTTTAAAACTGTTTTAGGAAATCAATTCAAAAATGTTCTAAGGCATAAGGGTATCGTGAAAAGGAACATCATTTGTAAGAGTGTATTAAACTGAATTAGTAATTTTAGTTATAAATCAAGGGATATTTGATATAATTAAATGATTTAGAAGTAGGGATTGGACCCGAATACTGAAACCGAACTGGAACCTACCGATTCCCGGTACCCAAATCTCGTTCGGTACGGTACCGGTACTACGAAATAAGGTGAAAAAAATTCGGTACCACTAATTCGGTACGGGAACGGTACCAAATCGGGAAATTTCCAAAAAAAAAGGGAAAATCCCGATTTCCCGGTACCGATACCGATATCCGAATCCCGTTCGATACGGTACCGGTACCATTTATTTATGCTCGGGAAAAATTCGGTACCACTAATTCGGTACGGTACCGGTACCGTGCTCATCTCTATTTAGAAGGCTGTAACCGTGAATATTACACTTCGGGAGACTTTTTAGCCTCTTTATTCTTTTTTGCCCTTATGACCCGTTCCCTCCTAATATATGATTATTGAGGTTCTCAACCTTGGCAATGTGTTAATTGTCCATATGATTCTTTGGAAGCTGAATATGTTGGAATAAGGGTGTGCATATTCAAACGCGACCCTGCATTCTATTTTAGCCTAGACACTAATATTCTAGTGGTCACACTTCTTCAACCTTTATAGTGTTTTCTATGTTAGTTGTAGAGGTTAACATCTTCATCTGTTAGTAATGTATTAAAGAATTACTTTATTTGTTAGTAATTCGTCAATGCAATTGTTAATAATGCATTAAGGAACCAACCGAGTTAGCTCAG
Source organism: Glebionis coronaria (assembly GCA_025667525.1). Lineage (NCBI taxonomy): Eukaryota > Viridiplantae > Streptophyta > Magnoliopsida > Asterales > Asteraceae > Glebionis > Glebionis coronaria. Next base: position 16,661 of record JANFOE010001326.1, read on the forward strand.
TTGGCCACCAAGGGTAACCTTGGGGAGGTATTCTTCGAGAGGTCTCGAGTTCGAGTCTCACCAAGAACCTTCAGGGGCCCGAATTAAGAAGCAGGTGTGGGATTCATCCCCTATGGAGGAGAAGGTTCGAGGCTTGCATACTGCCCAATTGGATGTCACTGTAAGCTCGAATCACTAACTATTAACTCGTCGTTCAAAAAAAAAATAATGCATTAAGGAATCCATTTATTTGTTTAGTGCGTATGTATGAAGGTTGTATTAGGGCATCGATTTACTATTGTATTAGGGAATCCAGTTACAATTAGATACATTAATAAGATTGTATTAGGTAAATTAGCAATCTCATTATTCAAAATATTTAATTATTAAATAAACAATAGCATCGAGTATCATGAAAATATAGCATATGTTTAAGAGTTTATTAGTCTCTTGGTTTGTTTAATGCATATGTGTGAACTATATTGTCACTCTTTTGTTAAGTGGTATAATGATATGTTTAAGAGGGGCATATTGATATGTTGCAGAAGCAAAACATCTGCAGCTGGTGTGAATGTGTGGATGTATAAGCGTCGTTTATAGTAGGTATTGAACAAACAAAACCTCGTAAATATTTTGGGGGCGAGTCACATATTGATATGTTCTAGAAGCACAAGGTGAAATATGGTAGTAAAACATGAAGGTAAAACATGAAGGTAAAACAGTTTTCTCTAGGCAGTGAGATGGGCAGTGATAGACTGATAGTATACTTGTTCTGACTCATAGATGGACCTTGAGTGTTTCTTTTTAGAAAGTATTCTTTTATAGTGTTCATTGATCAAATTTTTCAGTATGCTGGTGACATTTTAATATAAAAATGTTTTGTAAGTGACACACAATTTCCATCTTGGCAACATGAATTATGAGGTTGCTTTTTTTGTTTAGGCGTTAGGGACACCATATTACTCGAATGCGCGTATCTGTTTAATGATAATCTTCAACATTGAACATAGGTTCCTACATTTGTACATTTGTATTCGAGAGATTCGCTAAGCAAATGCAGGTATTTCAAGGGTTTTTATGCCGACTTGTGAAGGTGATTATACTGTTCAACAGGTAAGTTTTTAGTTTGGATTTTTCAGAAAGATGGTTTTGGGATTGCTTATTATCCTTCTAATGCCCGTGTTTGTAATAAGTAGCCTTAAAAATTCATGAATATCGCAATAGTAATATTTGAAAAGTAGAGAGAAAAGTGTTTGAGATCTGAATGCCTGGTTCTAAAGGTTACTAGGTTAGATGAGGGTTGAAAGTCACCATTATCCTCAAATAAGTAGATTATCAGGTTATATTGTCTAAAAAATTATCATATAACCAACCCAAAATAAGCAGGTAACAAGAAAGTGTCTGGACTATCAAAACACTCCACCAAACTCCTTATCTTCTGAAAATTGAGCAGACCATAAGAAAAAAAATAAGCAATCAACCATGTAAAGTTATATGATTTTGTTGATATGTGTTACTAGTGTTGGAATTAGCTGTGGAAGTAGTATGCACACATCAGTGGCTGCATTCACACGGTAATCGATCTTTGAGGTAAACTAGTACTGCATCGAGTCTTGTAATTGGTTTTATTGGGGGTTGTATGCCTGGTAATAAATAGTAGCTTTCCCGCTTATCTGTCTTTCTAACCCAAAAAACCAGTTAGGTATGTCAAAATACTAGAAGCTTTTTTAACAGCTTAATTAAATCCGTTTGAGGCACTTTAGGGCATCCATTTGAGGTACGTTAGGCATCCGTTTGAGGTACTTTATGGAACCCGTTTGTATTATAGTAGGGAATCCAATATATTGAGTTCCAAGAATCTTAATATCTGCTTTAATAGTTTCAAATTGCATGGGAAGCTAAATTTATGTTCTTGTTGATTTTTTTTGAACAGGTTCCTATATTTAATAGGTCAACTAAGGAATAGGTGATGGATATCGAGCAAGTTAGGCAGGCGGTTGCCATGGATTCCTATAGCAGAAGTCGTGACAAACTAGCACCTAATCCGTACTATGATATTCTGTATAAAGTAGATTACTAATTATATATTTTAATATTTAATGATCATGCACATCAGAATCATGTCACTGTTAAAGTAGAGTGTGTATTGTCCAGTCATGTTATATTGCTATATACTTGAATAAAGAATTGTTACTACATTCTTGATTTGGAAAATGTAAAATTGAGTTCAATTTGCTTGTTTCATCTTCTTGTGTTATATTGTACCTTTAGCAGTGGGATTACCTACCAATAAGTGGTTACTGAGAGTTTGTTATGCCACTGAGATTTAAACTTTAGTAAGGCGTTTGTCTACTTTGCAAACCAATTAGTATAGTGTCAAAATTGAACCAGTGCCTAATTATGCGCTGAATTCAGTACTGCATAATCCAAACGGTTAATGTCTGGTCTTGTTGTAGCGAGCCACTAATGCATCTATTTTGGTGATGGTAGTGTGGTACCGCTATACACATTCTTATAGTAATTGTGTTCATGGGAGTCTTTGGTTCTGTTCATTTTATTACATAAAAGTGAAAATAGACATGCATACTCTAACACGCACCAAATGTGAAAATAGACACCATCTAAATGATTTTTACCCCATGACCTGATATAAGCTCAAAATTAATCTGATTCGGCACTCATGTAAATACAAAATTCAATATGTATAACTAATATATCGTCAACTACTGGTATTTGCATTTACGTTCATAGTGGATAGAATTTTCACATTAAAACATAGTATCATTTGACGCCACAAATCATATGCATGAATGGGTAACAACTTCTGAACAATATACATTTGATAAAGGTTTTATGTCTCAATGTTTTGGTTGAAGGCCTTCTGTATATAAGCAATATTAATGGATTCATCTTTTGACAGTTCATGCACAAGTATATTCAGTTAGTTTCAATTTGACAATGGTATTGCAACATCCTCTTGAAGATCCTCTGGAAATTCATTTCAACCATCAACATATTCTTCATCTGACTCTGAGTTGTATGTTAGCTACCACATACGATCGACATAATAAAGTTCTGGAAAACGTTAAAACAAGTGTGTTTGAACGGATAAATAAGTGTTTGGACTATATATTGATGATACTAAAGTGAAAGAATCTTATGGACTCTGATCAACATCGTCCAAAATAGTTAAGCCACATTAAACAAGTGGAATCAGTTATGGCATCAGATTAGTAATGTTAAAAAAGATCGAAGTTTTACCTGAACTAGAGGTGCTACTCTACTAGTCAACTTCTGAGGCAACTTGTCTGCAAGTATTGTACAATAAGTACTCAATTCCTCACGTACCTGGACATATGTAAGTTGTGTCAATTATCTATAAAAAATCCTTAAACCATTTATATAAAGAAATGCAAATTAACGAAATCTTGGGCATAGGGATTTCTACCACCTTGATCACTCGCCAAGTTGAATGAAATGGATAAGGATCAGTGGATTCCATAATAAGTTTGTCTCCTAGTAATATTTCAACATAAGCAAGTACTGATTTTGCTAAAGAGTTCAGATTGTATCCTCCTTCTAGTTCCATTATAATCTCTACTACTAAGCTCCATCAACTGCGCAAAGGAACACAAGAAATACTATTGATATTAATTCTGAAAAGTAGTATATAACTTAATTAAAAGGGCATGGTATTCATTGGATGCTAACCTTCTTCAACGATATAGCATAACTATTTGGTGTGAAGCCTTTTAAGAGGATGAATCCATTAATTTGAAAAACCCTGAAAAATACATGAGAGATGGTTATATAAAACTAATTACAAACCATATATGAGATAATGCAACAATTGTAAGAAGTCTGTTAAAACCGAACTGAGATAACAAGTTTATTTATTATTATATGATCAGACCCGCTGCCAAGGACCATGACAATACCAACATCTTTAAAGAGGCGGATAACATAGTATGCATCTACCACTTTTTTAGCATCTTTGATGCTTTTAATGCTTTCTTTAGCAGTTGAATGCGCTGAAAAAGGCAAATAATGCTCTCTTCATTGTTGCAAGAACTTGACCCGAAATAGTTTAACAAAGATTCAAAAATGCCATCTTGTAAAACGAATGCCTAATATTCTGCATGTAAGTTTACCATTAAGTTGCATTTGTTTAGCGAACTTTAGTGCATTCACTTGACGTACATTGGTATATCTATTTGACGTACTTTAGCGCGTCCGTTTGTGTCATAGTAGGCCATCAGTTTGTATCATAGTGGGGCATCCAAGTATGGTTAAAGATGATATTCCTTCCAAAATCTCTTTTTTTAAAACCCGAGTTCCTTAAATTCCTGATTTCCATACGCCTTTAAAATCTTGATTAAAACTAAATCAGCACATTGAAGATCCAGATCATAAGAACAAACAATGTTCTCGATTTCAAGACGAATTTTGGCATAAGTATTCTTTCCTTGAGCAACTACAAAAAGTGACACTTTTGATAAAAATTGATATCGAGTAGAATTTCAAGTAGTATCTAACTGCTTATTTAACTTCTTAATAGAACAATATAACATAAGCAATCACAACTTTTATAAAGTCTCCTCATTTCAAACCTGAATAGGATATGCATTGGGAACAATATAATTTGTCACCTACTTTTAACAATAAGCTATACATATAATAAACTAATACCAAAACTAGATCCCGAATAAGTAGTTGGTGCGCAAAATTAGTGCATAATACTTACGTACAAAATTTTGTTGACACATTCAATCAAACACATTGTGTGCCACTTTATTAACCACGATTTGTATCTACTTTTTATCAACTTTTTCCATATCATGATTAAATCAACACAATCACAACAGCTGAACAAATTATTCAAACTACAATCGATATTAATGAATGATAAGAGTAAAACTTATTAATAACCCTCACTTTCAAACTTATATGGCGGATAAGATGTTGAATGGTGGAGAATGCCGACGGGGAATTGTGGGAACTATTCTAGGGGATGATGATGAACGGTCGAGAATGGCGGGGCACGGTGGTGAAGGGAGGTAGATATGGCGGTGAAGTTGTAGTGGGAGAAAACACGTAAACAGAAAATGAAGAAAATGAAAAAAAATGGATTTAAATACCTGAAAGTTTGAAAAGTGTCACATTTACCCATAAGATTTGGTAAATTACATTTGGACCCTTATAGATTTTGCGAAAAAAATAAAGAGGTAGAGTATTTGATCTAACGGTTAGGAAAAAGGTTTTCTAGGTTTTCTTTTGAGATTAAGTTTTCTATTGATCCCATCCCTATATATATATATATATATATATATATACTAGTTGCAAAACCCGTCCGATGGACGGGTATGTCTTTTGTTGTCCCTTAACTTTTTCTCATTAGGTAATTATTTATTTTGAAATTTATAATTTAGTATATTTGTCTTTTAATGCATTATCAGTCGGCATGACTTGTATTTGTTGTTTAATTTTTCATTTACGAAAATAGTTGTTGGTAAGTTTTTTATTTGGGTAAGTATATGTTTGTATTCTTTTTACGCATAGCGTTGTTATTAAAGGCTTTCTTTAGTATAGTTTTTTTAATTAGTCGACATGAATTACTTGTAATTATTATCAAAGTTTTTTTGTTTAGTTAGATATTTGTTTTAAAAGTTGTGTATTTTACGAAGTTTTATTTGAGCATTGTACCAACGTTTTTAAAGTATTTCTCTTACTAATACTTCTCTCCTACAAACATATAAAGACCTATAAACATCATAGACGAAAATTTCAATTCATATAGTAGCTTATTATGGAAATGGATCATTAAATTTTCTTCGTCGTGAGACAGATGTGATTCTAGAACAAAATTCGTAACTTTTTTACTCCAAAGGCAAAAAAAAAGTCAAATGCTTTCACATAAAATGAATCAAACCGTTTACCTCGATCCAACATATTCCTCTAATTTATTTGTGGTCTCTTGGAAAAATGTGTCTCATTGTACGTTAGACATTTTTAATATTTAGAGCTTATATGCAGGTTGTTAGTCATTTCTGTTAAAGGAGATACCCACTTTGAAATAAGGGTGAGCGATTTGATTGTCGGATTAGAAAATCGAAGCGGACCGACCTGAGTAAATGGTTTTTGGTCCGTGATTTTGGATTATTTCGGTTCATGGTATGGTCGGTCCGGTCCGGTTCGGTTGTATCAAAAATTCGTTTATTTTTCTTAATTGAGACACAGAAGACAGGACAAGACCGGACCAGATCAATTCGGTCCAGTAACACGCCAAGATTTTGGACTAACTCGGTTTTCGATCCGATCTGATTTTAACCAGTTTGGTCCGGTCTGGTTCCGCCGCGACCCCCTGTTTGAACATGACAACAATAGTAAAATCCAAACATAGTTTATTCACACGTACATCTACATGAAAAAGTGTAGTAAAATCATCGTGTTCTTACATCATGCCAAATTAAAAAAACATACTCATATTGCTTTTTGCTGCTATAATAAAATAAGCATAGAATGTCGCTTTCCAAGTGCTGATTATGGTTGTCTAACTTTAAGGAAAAACAAAATCACTGAGTTTGAGCATTGAGCTATTATCAAGCAACCAAAACGAATCTAACTACGCAACTTTACATACTTTCCAAACACAACTCTACCTGCTACAATGCTATATGTCCGTTCTCACATTCAAATGCCATAAACCAAATTCATGTTTGCGATAAGAAATAAAATTGAAAACTAAATCTAGATGCAACTATATCAACTATATCTAGATGTGAATTACATGAATAAAAAAACTACTAAAATGCTTCTTTTTAATACAAATCTTTTTATGACACCAAAGGTTTATTAAATTATTCTTTGAGTAAAATGACACGGTGAAGTTGGGTATATCTTCTTCCTTAAAACTGATACCAAAACCCTCGGGGTGTTTCACATCATACTCTAAAATGCATCCAGTAATGAAACTGGTCATTAAAAGACCATGTTCTCTGCAACATCGGCTATGTTTAATGTGCCCGACACATTGGTACAGATAGTTTTCGTCTTGTAGTGTGAATATCGGACAAAAGCGGAGAGTGGTATTCCATACTCGTATTGAATTCCTTGTTTCTCACATAGTTTCACAATTAAACCAACGATCCACCATGTCTTGCCAAAGGAAATTCAAAGCTGCTTTGTTAGAAGCGTTGTTACTGGTCTTTGAGGGAACTTGCATTCTAATATATGTACTGTTGCTTGTTGGATCAGTTGCATCAAACTCACTTTGATCGGGTCCATCAAAAAGTTGATCAACTCTAACATGCGTCATCAACATTCTCAGATGAGGGAGCAGTGCACCAGAGTCATCTCCTTACCAATTTAGGATTGCAATAATCCATTTATGTTGCAGCTTTATAATAGTGATCCATAAGGCGTAGTTATAAGTTCTATCCAAAATGTCATGTATGATCTTGCAGATAATTATCAAATAAAATCAGTTAACTAAACAACATCACATGAGCTTATTAATTCCCAAAACAACTCATAATTCACATAACGATAACCCGTGATGAAACGTTAAATAGTTCAAGTATTTTTTATGTTTATTGATGCTTAAATCATACCTCAGATATAATATCCTTACAACCTCAGATACTGTAAATTCTCATGAGTGATTACCAGAAGTTTGAAAAGAACAATATCCGCATGTTTCACCATAAAACCAATTGAATAAATCCAATCCTCATGATATATGAACATTTTATTATTGTGCTCGTGACTCCGCGGCTTCAGGAATATTTGGGTTTAGATAGTAGTAAGTTGTTGGTGAGGCTGCAAGTTGGTAGTCTGCAGTTTAGGTATTCGTTGTTTTGGTTATGGTTGTTGCAATTACATAGAAGGTGTGTGTCTTGTTTTTATTGTTAATGTTGTAACTTTGTATTTCGATACACGACATGAGCTGACTGCAATTATGGCAAAATATTCTAGCGTCTCAAGCACGGAGTTGTCAAAGTTTTCCGCCATTTCCTCTAGAGGGTGAATTCAACAATGTTGCCGCTGTCAAAGAGATATAGTGATTAATCAAGGGGAAATACTTCATTATAGGTATTTTGGTCAAAGGCATGTGTTGTATGTAATTACGTACTTTAAGTTTTCAATGTCAATTTTTCGCCGCACAGTTTGACTTCTGTTAGGATCTCCTACGGGGATGATATCACCAACTGACCTAGGCAGTTGATGTAGCCTGTTGAGAGATGAATATTAGGAGTATGTCCTATTGTTTATTTGGAAAAATGATACAGCTTAAATGGTACCAGTGACTAAGGGGTAATGCATTTTTGAAGTTTCATCTGAGTGAAGAGCTTGGACACCAGAGTTTAGACATGTCTTGTTCTCCATGGTTTGTTTCCAAGGGTTAGTGGGTTCAAGATTGAACTTTGAAATTGTGTAATCCTGAGTTTTTTATTGAAGTAGTCTGTATCACTGATATGCATGTGAGTCTCGATAGCATTTCCCTATACAAAAAAGCTTCAGCGCATATGTTGTAGAGCTGGATGTAATTGCTTTGTATCAAAGGGAGAGCCGCGTACCTCTAGATCTATCAAGATTTAGCAGAAGCCGACTGGAATTAGCTGTGAAATGGTCTTGGAAATCCGATTTATGTAGACTTTGGCTTCTAGGTGTTAACTTGGATAACTTATGACAATCGCTCTTAAAACTCTTCGTTCGAGCCAATTAAACATATACGCATTATAAAGATAAATAAGTAGTCTTTACTTTCTTTCTTTTTTCATGTCTTGGTAATCCGCAAGTTAAATAAATAGCATTCTGCTAGAAACTAACCTTGACAACCTTGGTGAGTGGTACCTCTGAACTTGGTACGGTTTTGTCTTCCAAGACTTCTAATTGAATGATAAAAATCAAAGTTCATTTATAGAAGCCTACAAACATGAAAATGTGATGAAAACAAAACACTACTGTAATACCATCATTTATCTTTTTGGCCATTATTAAGTTTGAGGTATATATAAAAAGAAATAATCTCAATACCATAAAGGATACTATTAGTAAAATGGGAAATGACATGTGGATGGGTTTTTTTAATACGTTTATACACAGGATATAAGCCGGCATTGGCGCCATTATGTACATGTTGGTCGTTAGCTAAATCTAACCATAGCGCCAACGACTGTACATGAGGGATCACCATGAATGCATTAATGTTGCTGTCAATGTTCATAACAGAAGTATAGTACTATAGTCTGACATGTCAAAAGACTTAAGATTTTGTTTTTTAAAAGCACATTTAACAGGAACAACACAAACATAGTGAGTATAGTGTGCTCAAACATGGTAGTACTTCTGATGCCGTACTCATGATTCTGGCCTTTCTTAGTCGGAACAAAGGTCTGATAGAGAAAAAATGATATATAAATAGGTGAAAGTATTCCCGTTATTCCCTATTTCCTTGAAAAAGGTGTTCAGCCTACAGGAACTGTTCAGGATATTTTAAAAATGGCAGAGGTTTAGCCCTAAATCAGTGAAAGTTGGTGTACTGGCTCTAGCTGCAATCATATTTGACACCTAATAATTTTTAAAATTTTGGGACAAAACTGCTTCGGACATACGATCCATAATAAAAGAAAACCTGTTGATATTAACCAATTACCCAACTCATCTATCTTGCACGTCTAGTCAAGACTCATAGAAACGATCTCTTTGCAAAAGCTCTTTTTTGGTAAATTTCGTATATGGATTTCAGGCTGGATGCCTTATAAAAGGTGTAGATAGTTAAGGGTCATATAGTAGACTAACCTTTTAAAAGATGGCATATTCATCATTAAACTTGGAACATGCAAATTCTACCACTTTCTCACTTGATACGGGTTCTTGGATCAAGAACTGATTCCAAGGGAAGGCTAAGATCTTGAGGCCTGTCAAAAATAAATGAGCCATCAAGTAATGTCATTGACCAAGAAAAAACTATTTTACAAATGTGCGTTGGAACTCAAAGTCAGTGAAAGATGGCTTTCAAGCCAGCTTGGGCCATTTAATAATCCAAAAAACGCCAACCACCATTTCTACTTCGTGTTTGATCAGTAAAATCAAATGATGCTATATCATTTGTATTGTGTTTCTGTTCTGCATATATCAGCAAACCATGCACCTAAATGTTTGGCGCGTAATCAGTAAGGATGTGACATACCTTTCAATCCATTCTATTGTTACATCTCTCACATCTGTAATTAAAATATAGATAGATATTAGTATTTGTATAACTTGTCAAATATTCAAAGCATACAAATTCATGAATAAATTTTCTGTGAATTTTAAGTTGAATTGATGGAAAGGTCTTTTTTGTTGAACATCATTTCAAATTTTCTGGGAATTAGAAAAAAATATATATGTAAACTATTGCCCAAGGAAATTAATATAGAAATTAGGAATGTGAATAAAAAAGTGTGCATATATTTTCAGTTTCCAGCATAAAATACCAGCGCTAAAAAAAGGTAGAGGCTTCACGGCCCTTAAAACAGAAATATACACCATTGTAACCATTGGCGGGATCGATGTAGCTCTGTTGCATAACGCTTGGTCCACCAGATGGATTAGCGGCCCCTAAATGCTCTGATTGCAGATCACTAATATTAGACAGGATTCATAAATACCTTTATTGCGATATTGGGGTCGCGAAATATCAGCCAATCCTCCAAGTCTTAATCCAAAGTTAACCTTTTATTTCTAGAGGTTTCAGCCCTGTGTTTCGTGGAGACCCGTGGACGGGCCAACACTTTAAACAACACTTTAATTCTTCTCCTATTTTATACTTTTATCTAAATTGACTTGTTTACATATTTTCTCACGTGATGTTATAGTTATGTGCTAAATATATCTTATCGTCACTAATTACAGTGTAAAATGGGTAATATAATGTAGTTTTAAATAAGTATTAAATAATCACCAGGTTATTTAGCCATATGTTATTCTAATGAACCGACACAATATGAAACTTTACTGGATGCTACTGAGGTTAAAAAGGCAAATCAAATAGAACAACGATACACCAATTTTGTTACCTGAGTACATGTAATTTTCAGTTTTAATATGTAAGATATTCATAAAGGATTTACATCGTCTAAGGGTAACTAAAGGTTATAAAAGCAATAAAGGTGTTCATTGATAATCAAGACAAAAACAAAACAATGCACTCAAATAATATAGCATGTATAAATATATTGGCGCTAAATATAGATAAATTAGTAATTACATACCTTCAGATCTGCTTAAGTGGCTTTAAAACGTCTTTTGCGCTGCCTCTGATTTAGCCTCTATAATATGACATCATCGTAGCGTGTTCATAGTTGGTGAGCTTTAATTTAAGACTTACAATAAATGTGTCATATGTATGTTGAGTGTTTTAAAATTATCATAGAGAATGAATTAAGGACAAAGAACTCGCATCTTCATTGCAACCACCTGTATGTCATAAAAGAAATCAATCTCAAATAATATTTTCAATACATAAACTGGTCAAAAGGGGTTAGTCGGGTTATGGGTCAGATTATACTGAAAAAACGTGCAGGTAAAAGTGGGCATTTATAACATACAACATCCAACTTATCGACTTAGAATCTCCCGATCAAGATCAACTAAATCTCAGCATGACAATCAGAGCTTCAAGTTCTAAATTAGCCATGAGCACGATAAGATTCCAGCAATACAACGGGATCAAGATAAGCTGAAACAACTTCATCTAACATTGACCACTAACAACAACAATACCCAAATGCACTGGAATGATAAAACAATGCACATATGAAATTAATAACGTTAGTTTGAAGCTCTCTTCTTAGGATTTTAATAGACATCTCAGCTTTTAGTTATTATAATACCTTTTTTGAATATCGGAAACAATAAGTTGATGTCATCATCGATGTTATAAGAAAACGACTTACTATCTGGATAATCAATTCTGATGAGCATCCTTTTTAAAGAGCCATTTTTTTATGTCAGAACCTCCTGTGCTTGAAGATGGTTTCCACAAAGATCAGCAAACGATTGTGGCAATGACAAATCCTCACTGCTTTTTGATATAAACAGGTCGTCTAGAAGCTGTAAATCTTATAAAAGTATAAGAATGCAAGCTACATTATCATATCATCTGCAGTTATGAATATTTGTAAATTTTTTTCAAATGAAAGGTTTGGAGACCTACATCAAGGGTAGTAGCAGGATAGTCGCAGTTGCGTACAATTGCCTGAAATATTAGCCATTACCAAAACCATATCCATCTAGATAACCGACACTGATTATTTACTGTCGTGATTGAGGGTGGCACATTTGGCTAGGATTCTTTGAGTTTCTTAGACGATTATTGTGGCATTGGGTGTGACATAGATTATGTGATCTATTCTCTATGGTTATCATCTTGAAAGATTATTTACAGATATAGTGAGACTACATCCCAAGTGAATGAAAGTATTTAGATTCTAAATTACTTAATGGCAACATTCATAATGCCAATCAAATTTGATCACTTTCTGACAAAAACGACCCAATTGATCGCAAAAGATTTCAGTAAAATAAATAGCATATATACACAAAAATCTAAGTCTGGTTACAATACCTCAAAGAAGGACATATATGCAAGATATATATATGAATAAAAAAAGCATTATTTATAATTCTTAGTACCTGTTGTTTTGCTTGATCAAATGCTTCCACAATAGACAATCACCCAAGAAAAAAATTCTTTACTTATAATTCTTAGTACCTGTTGCACCCTGGTTCTATGAAACTGGCCAGCACCACCGTCCCTCAAATCATCAAATCTTTCTGATTATCGACAGCAGATAACATCAAAAGTTAAAGATATAAAAAAAATTGCTAAAATTGTTGGTCTATTACATAGTAGCTGAAGATTCAAACAAAGAAACTAAAATAATTTACGAACAAACCTCAAATCTTATTAAGAAAAACAATCATCATAACAAAAATAAACGGATGTCAGAAATACTAAATATATCATGGAAGGACAAATAAGCAATTGGTTTGACATACCATTCTTTTAGGGATCCTGATAATTATTTTGCATCAGAATACCCATTATCATAAACCCTCATCAGAAACCTTTTATCACAAAGGTTAATCGCAAAAATCATCAAACGATCATGACATAATCGTTATTAACCTTTACGGTTTGTGATATAATCAAGAGGTCATGGCTGATCGTATTAAAACTAATCATGGTATCGTGAAATCATTGATGCGCTTTTGATATCTATTATGATCAACTAATTTAGTGGTTCGATGATTTTAGGGTTGAATACACGATTTTAAGTTTTATGTCTGGTTTTTATAGGCTGCGATTAAGTTTTTTGGGTTCGGGAATTTGTAAGCCCAAAACTTAAGCCCGAATGCTGACGGGGATTAGTGCACTGATAGATGACGTGGCAAATCCCTCCTGTTATATATAATGTAAAGATATATATATATATATATATATATATATATATATATATATATATATATATATATATATATATATATATATATATATATATATATATATAATATATATATATATATATATATATATATACATATATATATATATATATATATATATATATATATATATATATTATATATATATATATATATATATATATAAATATATATATATATATATATATATATATATATATATATATATATATATATGTATGTATACATATATATATATATATATATATATATATATATATATATATATATATATATATATATATATATATATATATATATATATATATATATATGTATGTATACATATATATATATATATATATATATATATATATATATATATATATATATATATATATATATATATGTATGTATACATATATATATATATATATATATATATATATATATATATATATATATATATATATATATATATATATATATATATATATATATATATATATATATATATATATATATATATATATATATTTGTATATGTATGTATATATATATATATATATATATATATATATATATATATATATATATATATATATATATATATATATATATATATATATAAATATATATATATATATATATATATATATATATATATATATATATATATATATATATATATATATATATATAATATATATATAATGTATATATCTATATATAATATATATATATATATATATATATATATATATATATATATATATA